>CAUYON010123094.1:0-15420 GCA_963573935.1 Arctocebus calabarensis | reverse complement strand
GGGTAGGGAACAACAGGGCATTTTCCTCTGGTTTTTTTTTTTTTTCTTTTCTTTTCTTGAGACAGAGTCTCACTTTATCGCCCTTGGTAGAGTGCTGTGGCATCACACAACTCACAGCAACCTCCAACTCCTGGGCTTAGGCGATTCTCTTGCCTCAGCCTCTAAGTAGCTGGGACTACAGGCACCAGCCACAACATCTGGCTAGTTTTTTGTTTCTTGCAGTTTGGCCGAGGCAGGGTTTGAGCCCACCACCTTTGGTATATGGGGCCAGTGCCCTACTCGCTAAGCCACAGGTGCTGCCTTTTCCTCTTTTTTTTTTTTTTTTTTGGAGACAGAGTGTCACTTTGTCACCCTTGGTAGTGTGCTATAGCATCATAGCTCACAGCAACCTTGAACTGAGGCGATCCTCTTCCCTCAGCCTCTCAAGTAGCTGGGACTACAGGGGCCCACCACAATGCCTGGCTATTTTTAGAGATGGGTTGGGGGGCTCTCACTCAAGCTCAGGCTGGTCTCGAACCCAAGAGCTCAGGCAATCCACACTCGTCAGCCTCCCAGAGTGCTAGGATTACAGGTGTGAGCCACCTTGCCTGGTCTTGACATTTTCCTCTTGATCCCTCCTGTGAACTTTGGGGCCTATTGAAGTGTGTGTATCAGTTGCTTTAGGTGGAGCATGGGCACCACCATCAGGAGGCTTGGCTGGCCTTCTCAGCTGCAGCTTCCACTGAATTCTTATCCATGAGGGGAGGGCAGTGCCCGGGACCAGCACGGAGGTGGTTATTGATACCAGCTGTCAGAACCCAGCAACTAAGCTACATTCACTGATGGTGCTGGAGGTCACAAAGAAGGGTGGCTAAGTCAGCCAGGTCAGACAGGCAGCACAGCCTTTTGGTAGCTGTGTAGCTTAGGGAAAGTCACTTAATCCCTCAGCCTCCATATCCGCACCTGCAGGATGGGGTTGATAATGGGTGTGCCTTGGCGCTGTCATGACGATATAAGATGGCAATCCTTGTACAGCATTTTGCTAAGTGTCTGGTACCTACAGTTAAGTGAGATATATATATATATATTTTGAGACAGAGCCTCAAGCCGTCACCCTGGATAGAGTGCAGTGGCATCACAGCTCACAGCAACCTCCAATTCCTAGGCTCAAATGAGTCTCCTGCCTCCGACTCCCAAGTAGATGAGACTACAGGCGCCCGTCACGACGCCCAGTCATTTTTTGGTTGCAGCCGTCATTGTTGTTTGGCGGGCCCAGGCTGGATTCGAACCCTCCGGCTCAGGTGTACGTGGCTGGCGCCTTAGGCCGTTGAGCCACAGGCGCCGAGCCTAAATGATAGCTATTAAGTGGCTTGAGTTAATATGTGCTTACTGTGCTGTGCTGAGTTTTGTGGGTTTTGGGGTTTTTACATTTTCGTTTTTTACCTGCATAGCTCTTATAAAATACTCTGAGATAGATGCGAGTCCATCTCTGTTTCATAAATGAGGAGCCTGGGGCACAAAGACTGTGACAAAGTTGTCCAAGTTTAGGCAGCTCGAAGGGGATAGATTCATCTTCATGGGTCCTCACTGTACCCCCACACTCCCAGGCCAGGTTGTTATATCAGAAGCATCCTGTGTCCTTACCACTGGCCGTGGAGGGTCCCAAGTCCCTCTATCTTCAAGGTGGAGAGAAGGAGAGGGAGCAAAGTTTTTGGTCCTGGAAATTGTCCCTGGATCACTCGGATCTCATAACATGTACAAAGTGATGCACAGGGCACAAAACACTGATGTCTTAGGCTTGTCTGGCATCTTCCATGCGCAAGCACATAGAAATGCCTGCAAAGCATATTTATACTCATATGTCGTGATTATGGGCAGAATAACAGACGATTCAAAGTTTTGGCCTTGAGTTATCGGGGGCCTCTTGTATTATGCAGCTCTAAGCCTGTGCATGGAGAGACACTGGTGCAGGAGCTCCATATGCCGCAGTGTATCACTGCTGAAGGATGACAAACAGAAGGTCCTAGAGGCGGAGCCGGTCGGAGGAATGTGGAGGGAAGGATGCTTTCAACAGCTGTGGTGGCGACAGGGCGAGAGCACTCACTCTGGGGACAAAATCCACTTGTAGCATTCTGAGCAGGGCTTCACCAGGTGGTATGGGTTGCCTAAGGCATAGTTTGAAAAAAGTTTCAAAGGAGTAGCCTCAGAGTTGCAGGGCTCCCCAGCCCTTTCTGCAGCCACCCAGGCCCTGCTTTGTTTGCCTCTATGACCCAATCAGTGCTCTCTGATTCTGTGACAACTCCCAGCCCAACAATCCTATCTCTGTGGTTGTCAGCAGTAACATCGGTGTAAATTCCCTACCTTAGATGGTGCTCACTGGACTCGGTCTGTCGCTAAGGATGGGGCCCTTTCTTGGGCGGCGTGGGTGGGCCTTGTCAGTCCAGTGAGAGCAATGCTGTGAGAAATGGGAAGGGCCATAGCTCAGGGCAGGCAGGGCAGAAGCGGCAGTCCATTTTAGCTGCTCACATCTCTGGTCCTGAGACGCAAAAGGACACACACGTCTGCAGAAATAGATGCGCTGTGGGCTCACCAATCTACTGAATTATTCTCTTTTTTTTTTTTTTTTTTTTTTGAGACAGAGCCTCAAGCTCTCACCCTTTATAGAGTGCCGTGGCATCACAGCTCACAGCGACCTCCAACTTCTGGGCTCAAGCGAGTCTCCTGCCTCCCAAGTATCTGGGACTACAGGCACCTGCCACAACGCCCGGCCATTTTTTGGTTGCAGCCATCACTGTTGTTTGGTGGGCCCGGGCTGGATTCCAACCCACCAGCTCAGGTGTACGTGGCTGGCGCCTTAGCCCGTTGAGCCACAGGCGCCGAGCCTACTGAATTATTCTTAAGAGATATTGTTCTGGAAATAAGCTTGACATTTTTTTTTTTGAGACAGAGCCTCAAGCTGTCACCCTGGGTAGAGTACCATGTCATCACAACTCACAGCAAACTCCAATTCCTAGGCTCAAGCAAGTTTCTTGCCTCTGCCTCCCAAGTAGCTGGGACCACAGGCGCCCGCCACAACGCCCGGCCATTTTTTGGTTGCAGCCGTCATTGTTGTTTGGCGGGCCCGGCTGGATTCAAACCCACCAGCTCAGGTGTACGTGTCTGGCGCCTTAACCCGTTGAGCCACAGACGCCGAGCCTAAGCTCGACATTTAAGACTTCATGAGTAATGGGATGAAAAGAAGGAAAGAGCAGGGCTACGTACAATTTGGCTGGCGGGTTCGAATCCAGCCCAGGCCAGCTGAAACAACAATGACAACTGCAACAAGAAAATAGCTGGGCATTGTGGCAGGTGCCTGTTGTAGTCCCAGCTACTTGGGAGGCTAAGGCAAGAGAATTGCTTGAACCCAGAGAGTTTGAGGTTACCGTGAGCTGTTGTGATGTCACAGCACTCTACCCAGGGCAACATAGTGAGACTCTATCTCAAAAAAAAAGAAGGAAATAGCAAGGCCCAAAGGCCATCTTGGAGCAAGGCCTAAAAGCTCTCACCATTTTTTCCAAATGTTTATGCTGTTGAAGTGCACATCATGTTGTCATGGGTGTCTCTTCATCCTGCCTCAAGATGAATGGCCTCTAAGATGTGAGGAGTTGGCAGTATTTGAAAGCCTGCTGAGGTAGTTAGAAGTGCATAGCTCGTTTTTCTTTTGTTTGTTTCTTTTTAATTGTTGGGGGACTTTTTTTTTTGAGACACAGTCTCACTCTGTCACTTTGGGTAGAGAGCCATCGTGTCATCATAGCTCACAGCAACCTCAAACTCTTGGGCTTAAGTGATCCTTTTGACTCAACCTCCCAAATAGCTGGGATTACAGACTTGGACCACTACACCCAGCTAGTTTTTTAATTTTTAGTAGAGACAGGGTCTCACTCTTGTTCAGGCTGGTCTTGAACTCCTGAGCTCAAGCTATCCTTGTGCCTTGGACTCCCAGAGTACTAGGATTACAGGTGTGAGCCACTACGCCTGGTCCAAGTAGATGTTTAACTCTGAAGAGCTCTAAACTTGACTTTGCACAGTGGCTCATGCCTGTAATTCTAGCACTCTGGTAGACCAAGGTGGGTGGTTCACTTGAGCTCAAGAGGTGGAGATCAGCCAGAGGAAGAATTAAACCCAGGCTCTATTAAAAAATAGAAAAAATGAGCTGGGCATTGTGGCAGGCATCTGTAGTCTCAGGCCGAGGCAGGAGGATTGCTGTATTGAGGAGTTTGAGGTTCCTGTGAGCTAGACTGATGCCCATAGCATTCTAGCCTGGGTGACAGAGTGAGACTCAGTATCAAAACAAACAAACAAACAAACAAAAACAAAACCCCCCAAACCCCAAAGGAAAACATCCACTTGGATGTTCAGACCGGACGAGGCCAATGCACACACAGGTAATAAAACTAGAAAGGAAATCAAGGATGCAATTACTCTAAAAATCAGGGCAGTGGTTTCCTCCATGGGAGATTTGTGATCAGGAGGAACCATGAAGCAAGTGATTGGAGAGGTTCTATTTCTTGACCTGGGAAGTGGCTGCATACATTCAGAGCTTTAATGTACGTAAGTTAACTGCATTTGGATGTTTAAAGCCTGGTTTCTTTATGCAAAGTTTTTTCACAATGAACAATAAAAAGGTCTGTCACCCCCACAAGCCTAGTTTTCCCTTATTGTTCACCATTTCAGTGCTTGTTGCCTCCACCCCTCAGAGATTGCCCTTCCCTCCACCCATCTCATTAGCAGCCCTTAAAACCCTTCCCTCCCTCCAGCCTTACCACTTCCGCTGCCACCTCTCCGTCATCCTCTGGGGTCCCACATCCACTCTTCCTTCCCACACAAAGACAGTGAATTTTGGAAAAAAGCTCTTTATTTCGAAAATGATTATAGGTTCATAGGAAGCTGCAAGCGTAGTAGAGAGCAGTCTCCTAGACCCTTCATCCAGGTCCCCCCGATGTTACTGTTTTATATAACTGTATTCCACTAACATTACCAGGAAATGGACATGGGTACAAGCTACAGGGTTTATTCAAATGTCAAACTTTTACCTGTTTTATTTCTGTGTGGCTTATGTTTGTCAGGCTGCGTGGTTTTATCATGAGTGTAGACTCATGTAATCACCACCACAGTCACGAGGCAGACTTGTTCATCCTTGCAAAGATCTCCCTTGTGTTTCCCTTCATAGCCATACCTAATCTACTCCGCCTCACCCTGTCCCGAGCCTCTGGCCCTAATCTCAATGATTTGTCATTTTTTTTTTTTCGTAGAGACAGAGTCTCACTTTATTGCCCTCAGTAGATTTACCGTGGCATCACACAGCTCACAGCAACCTCCAACTCCTGGGCTTAGGCGATTCTCTTGCCTCAGCCTCCCAAGTAGCTGGGACTACAGGTGCCCGCCACAATGCTCGGCTATTGATTTGTCGTTTTGAAAATGCTGTATGAATGGAGTCATGGAGTATGTGACCCTGTTTTTGACATTGGCTTTTTTATTCCTTCTCAGCAGAATGCCCTTGACATCCATCCAAGCTGTCTCATACAGCAGTACTTGTCCCTTTTTGTGGTTGGGTAATATTCTATAATATAAATGAGGAATAATCTGAAAAACAGATCACAGCCTTCCAGGCTCACAGGGGGCTTTCACCTGCACTGAGAATGAAATTTACACTCCTCGTCTGCCTGGTCCCAGTGCTGGCTGCTACCTTCCTCTGTCTTCTCCTATTCCCTGTCCCATCTGCCTCATATACACGTCCTCTGCCACTTCTAAAACCCAACCAGCTAATCCCCTGTGCTGTTTACCTGGGATGACCCACCCCAACCCCCTTTGACTTTTGGGTTCCTGCTTAAACGGTACCTCCTCAGACAGGCCTTCCCTGCACCATCTTATAGAAACACTGCTGCCCACCCCTGTTTTCCTGTTTATTTTTTACCTTGCACTAATTGTACCTCATAAGAAATGTTCTTTATTTTTTTGTCTACTTGTTTAGCATCTGTCACCCTGTCCCAAGCATAGTGACCAGTGTGCAACAGACACTGGCAAAGGACTAAGGTGAATAAAGGAGTTAATTCATCTCTGTAGGAGGATTCTGTGAACTAATACAGTACTTGTTTCTGCCTAGCCTCATTCAAAAAAGGGGTTTGGGGTGACTTGCAAAACTATGTATGATGTAGGTTGGGTGCAGTGCTCACACCTGTACTCCTAGCACTCTGAGAGGCCAAGGAGGGTAGATTGCTTGAGCTCATGAGTTCAAGACCAGCCTGAGCAAGAGCAAGACCTTGTCTCTGAAAACGAGCTGGACGTTGTGTAAGAGCGAGACCTTGTCTCTAAGAAAATAGCCAAGTGTCATGGTAGGCACCTGTAGTCCCAGCTACTCGGGAGACTGAGGCAAGAGGATTGCTTGAGTCCAAGAGTTTGAAGTTGCTATGAGCAACGACACCAGAGCACTCTACCAAGGGTGACAAAATGAGACTCTGTCTCATAAAACAAAACAAAACAAAAAATCAAAAATACATGATGCAAAAATACATATGATGAAAGATAGTAAAGAGAGAAAGTAAGAATAGGAAAAGATGAACCAGGCTAAAGATGGCCCACAGCCAGTGTAGGATGCAGCTGGCTAACTCCTGGTTCCCTGTTCCTCTGTGGTGAACGACCTCATGCTGGTGGCTGGATGCAAGCAAATACAAACACAAAAAGATAAACAAGGTGACTCTAGATTGTGATGAAGACATGAAAAAAAGGTAAACATGGTACCATGATTGGTAGTGCCCATTAAATTAAAAACAAGTCCATTTTTTGTTTTTCAAAGTCTCACATTGTGGCCCTGGTAGAGTGCCACGCCATCATAGCTCACAGTAACCTCAAACTCTTGGGCTCAAACAAACGTTTTGCCTCAGTCTCCCAAGTAGCCAATCCAGCTAGTTTTTTTAGAGATAGGGGTCTCACTCTGGCTCAGGCTGGCCTCGAACTCCTGAGCTAAGGTAATGCACCTGGCTCGACCTCTCAGAGTGCTAAGATTACAGGCGTGTGCCACTGCTTCTGACCACCAGTCCATTTTTTTTTTCTAAGATACAATTGTTCCTGATTCTGAGAATTGAGAGAAAAGAATTTAGTATGGGTGTCGATATGTTACTTTTATGTTAATTCTTATGAGACCTATTATGGTTGGACCCTAGGGAAATAATGGAAAAGAAAATGACAGACCTCTTGTCCTCTAGAACTTTTTGGGTCATAGGGAAAACATGTCTCAGCTTCTGTGATGATCTTTCCCTTTCTCTCGCTTTCTGTCTCTCTTCCCTTCATATCACTTGCTTGTATCTCTGTCCTTTCCTCCGATTAAATGAGCTGCTCAGAATAACTCCAGGTTAGTAGCAAGCTGGGATAAGCAACTGTCCTGTGGTAGGCCCCACAATATCCATTCCTCTGGGTAATCAAATGTTGGAATCTAGGATGTTACAGGAACTGCCACAGGCCCCCATGCAATCCCCCTACCCCTTTTGCTTATCAGTTAAATCCAGATCAAATGGCTTGGCGCCTGTGGCTCAACAGGCTAAGGGGCCAGCCATGTACACCTGAGCTGGTGGGTTCGAATCCAGCCCAGGCCCGCCAAACAAAATGACAGCTGCAACCAGAAAAAAAAAAAATGGCTGGGTGTTGTGGCAGGTGCCTGTAGTCCCAGCTACTTGAGAGACAGAGGCAGGAGAATCGCTTGAGCCCAGGAGTAGGAGGTTGCTCTGAGCTGTGATGCCACAGCACTCTATCCAGGGGGACGGCTTGAGGCTCTATCTCACACACACAAAAATCCAGATCAAATTCAAATGAATATCAAAAGCAGCCTCCAATGAGCATCACCCATCCAAACCACATTTTCGAGCGAGAGTCTCACTTTGTTGCCCTCAGTAGAGAGCTGTGGCGTCGTAGCCTCAAACTCTTGGGCTCAAGCGATTCTCTTGTCTCAGCCTCCCAAGTAGGTGGGACTACAGGTGCCCACCACAATGCCTGCCTATTTTTAGAGACAGGGTCTCTCTCTGGCTCAGGTTGATCTTGAACCTGTGAGCTTAAGCCATCCACCTGCCTCAGTTTCCCAGAGTGGTGGGATTACAAGTGTGAGGCACTGCACCCCACTGATTCTTTTTTTAAATAGGTTTGGTTTAGGTCAGGTGTATGTGGCTATAATTTATTGAGCTTCAACTGTTTTCTGGCATTTTGGCCAGGTGCTTCAAAAGTATTATTTTTAATTCATTCAACTACACTAACAAGGTAGGCAATTTTATCTCCACTTTCTGTTCATCCTCTTATGCAGAACTAAATAACTTGCCTAGAAAGCCTCCTAACAAATGGTAGAGCACTGAGTTTAAACCTAATTCTGTGTTCTCTGCATAGTCATCATTAAGAACGGCTATGCCAGGCATGGTGGCTCATGTCTGTCATCCTAGCACTCTGGGAGGCCAAGGTAGGTGGATTGTCCAAGCTCAGGAGTTCAAAACCAGCTTGAGCAAGGATGAGATCCCCTCTCTACTAAAAATAGAAAAACTAGCAGGGCATTGTGGTGGGTCCCAGCTTACTCAGGAGGCTAAGGCAAGAGGATCTCTTGAGCCCAAGAGACTGAGGTTGCTGTTAGTTATCATGACACCATGGCACTGTACCCAGGATGACAAAGTGAGACACTGTCTCAAAATAATAATAATAATAATAATGGCTATGGATAAGGGGTTTTGTGCATTATTTCTAATTCTTTATACAGTTATACTTATGTGATTACATATATATACACATGTGTATACACACACACACACGGTAGAACTTCTGTAAGTTGACCATCCAAGGGACTACAATAAGCTGGTCAACATACAGAGGTGGTCCACATGAGAAACTAGGCTTACTATATTGTACATGTGGTGTTGTCCTATCTATGGAAATTAGGTCAACTGAAGGAGGTGGTCAACAGAGGGAGATGGTCAGTCACCTATAGACTTCTTTAGGAAGTCTTGGAGGTTCTTTTGTATATATGTGTGTGTGGAGTGTAGTCTGATGATTAAGTTCATGAGCTCACTACCATCCATTTATGTTGGCAGCACTGTACAAACAATTCAGTAAGGGTTCATAACCTTGGTATATATTGGCTCTCACAGCTGGGTTTGTGCTAAGGAGTGTTCATTATTGTTATTGTGTGTTCTTGTGTGCCATTGTAAGAATGTCAGAGCTTAAATTAGAGCAATGAACAAATATTGCATTTCTTGTTAAACTTGATAAGAGTGGAAATGAAATCAGGGACATGTTAGTCTAAGTTTGTGCGGATAATTCCATGAAGAAAATGCCAGTGTACAAATGGATTAAATGTTTTCTGAGGGGAAAGAAAGTATCACTGATGAAGAGAGGTCAAGGTGGTCAGGAATGAGCAGAACTGATGAAAACATTGCAAAATTCATTGGATTGTGTGTCAAAATTTTTGACTGACTATGAGAAATATAGCAGACCAAGTAAGCATTTATAGAGAAACAGGAAAAAATTTTTTGTTGTTTTTGAGACAGAGCCTCAAGCTGTTGCCCTGGGTAGAGTACTGTGGCATCACAGCTCATAGCAACCTCCAATTCCTCGGCTTAAGCAATTCTCTTGCCTCAGCCTCCCAAGTAGCTGGGGCTACAGGTGCCCACTATTGCCCTGCTATTTTTTTTGTTTGTTTTTTTGGTTGTAGTTGTCATTGTTGTTTGGCAGGCCAGGGCTAGATTGGAACCCACCAGCTCTGGTATATGTGGCTGTTGCCTTAGCTGCTTGAGCTATAGGTGCTGAGCCAAGAAACAGGAAAATTTTAACTAAAAATTTTGGCATGAGAAAGGTGTGATTCTTGCATCACAAAAATGTACCAGTTCACATAGCACTGTGTGTGAGGGAGTTTTTAGCCAGTAAACAAATAACTGTATAGGAACACCACGCCCACTCACAAGATCTGGCCCCCAATGATTATTTTCTTTAAGATAAAAGAGATAGACTTGGCACCTGTAGCTTAGTGGTTAGGGTACCAGCCACATACACCAGAGCTGGCAGGTTTGAACCCAGCCTGGGCTAGTTATAACAGCAAAGACAACTGCAACAAGAACAACAAAAGAATATCCGGGTGTTGTGGTGGGCACCTGTAGTCCCAGCTTCTTGGGAGGCTGAGGCAAGAGAATCACCTAAGCCCAGGAGTTGGAGGTTGCTGTGAGCTGTGATGCTACAGCCAGAGGGCGACATAGTAAGACTCTATCTCAAAAAAAAAAAAAAGATAAAAGAAATATTGAAAGGAAGACATTTTGATGACATCAAGTTAATATGATGACAGCTCTGATGGCCATTCCAGAAAAAAGAGTTCCAAAACTTCTTTGAAGTGCTGATGTCAGTGCATCGCTTTCCAAAGGGAGTACTTCCAAGGTGACTGTAGTGATATTCAGCAATGAGGGACTTTTTCTTGGATGAGTTCTTGAATTCAAGTGTATTTATAAACTCATTCCAGAAGATAAGGCCCTGTTCTCTGTTCATTGATAACCCCAATGTCTGGCATATAGCAGTTACTCAATAGATTTTGGAAGGACGGAAAGGAGGGAGGGAATGGTACAACCTTTCGGGTGTTGTTGCACACGGGTAATCTATTGCTTTTACACCATGCCACAGTTATCTTCAAGCTCTTGCTAGGAAGAGTAGGGAAAATAAAATTTTACCTGTGTATACTACCTGTTACAAATGAATACAAATAGGGAAGAAATCTCTGAGAGCTGAAGACAAATTTTTATATATATTCCTGAACTATTTAATAAACGATAGTAAAGTAAATCAGTAAATGGCATGTATCTATGTAATTTGTCTTAAAGTTTTCTTATTTCATTTCCTAATTGTATTATTATTGCTTCTGGTGCTACCTTATGCTCAATATTGCTGGAATATACACAGAGGAGCCCATTTAAAATCAATCTTCATTTATTTCTAATTATTTTCTACGGCAGGATTATGGGATAGATGTAGGGTCACTTGACTGCTTGCAAAAAATGCTTCACACGGAGATTAAATCAGACATAATGGGATCCCCCAAAATTTGCCCATGGACAAAACATATCACCAAAGTCTTCTTCATTGGTTACATGAAGGTACAAAAGAATTCTCTTGGAAACGTGTTTAAAATGCTGATTCCTGTGCCTCACTTTCATTCCTCATCAAATTCTGATTGGGAAGATATGAAGTGGGGACTTAAGAATCTATATTCTGAGCAATCGCCCCTGGAGGTCCAAAGACCTCATTTTGAGATCCACTCACTTATCTTGAAAGTGTTTGTGACCCAGAAAGTCAGTCTTTTTCTCAACTTCTTGCTGCCAGGTTTGCATTGAGGTATGAGGGGGCTGACCTCAAAGTGACTGACGGATCTGTCAACGCAGTTCCTAGGGAAGATGGTCCTCTCTGCACTTCATTCCAATGTGATGGCATGAAGGGAGATTCTCTCATAGATTACGCCTCCAGTGCTAGGTCAGACAGGGAGAGAATGGGGTGTGACTTACTGATCACCTTGCCCTTTCAACATCTAAATGGCCTGCCCCTGCACTGACCCTGGACTTACGTCCCAAAAAGCATTTGAAAGAATTTAGGAAAGTTGACAGAGGTGCCAAGAGACAAAATAAGCTGTGCTAGTATGTTGTAGTAAGTTTTAGGCAGAGTGATATCTTCTCAGCACAATACCCTCCCCTCTAACTCTTTGGGCATAGAACCTTCATCATCATTACCATCAGCAGCAGGAACCGCAATCAATTGTAAGCACTCCCAGAATGCACGTTAGATTTACCATGGGAAAGACTCCAAGAGCTATTATTTGCCATTCCATTTCTAGGACGTTGGGCCAAAGGATTTTATCCAGCTATCCCCAAGGGTATAAAATTATTTTTAATTTTATTTTTCTTTTTGAGACAGAGTCTCACATCACCCTCAGTAGAATGCTGTGGCATTGTAGCTCATAGCAACCTTGAACTCTCGGGCTCAAGCGATTCTCTTGCCTCAGCCTCCCAAGTAGCTGGGACTACAGGAGCCTGCCACAATGCCCGGCTATTTTTTGTTGCAGTTATCATTGCTGGTTAGCTGGCCAGGGCCGAGTTTGAACCTGCCAACTTTGGTGTATGTGGCTAGCGCCATAACCACTGTGCTATGGACGCTGAACCTAACCTTATTTTGTATTAAGGATGTACTGAAGGCCCTGACAGGTGACTCAAGCTTATAATCCTAGTACTCTAGGATCCCAAAGCAGGAGGATTGCTTGAGGCCAAGGGTTTGAGACCAGCCTGAGTGACACAGCTTGCCTGCCTCTACAAAAAATGAAAAAGTATGCAGTGCCTGTAGCTCAGTGGGTAGGGCGCTGGTCCCATATACTGAGGGTGGTGGGTTCAAACCTGGCCCCGGCCAAACTGCAACAACAACAAAAAAAGCTGGGTGTTATGGCAGGTGCCTGTAGTCCCAGCCTCACTTGGGAGGCTGAGGCAAGAGAATCACCTAAGCCCAGGAGTTGGAGGTTACTTTGAGCTGTGTGATGCCAACAGTACCGAGGGTGATAAAGTGAGACTCTGTTTCTACAAAAAATAAAAAAATGTAAAAGTTAGTTGGGTGTGGTGGTCTGCACCTGTAGTCCCAGCAAATTGGGGAGCTGAGGCAGGAGAATCACTTGAGCCCACGAGTTCGAGGTTGCAGAGAGAGCTATGATGATGCCACTGCACTGTAGCACAGGCGACAGAATAAGACTATGTCTCAAGAAAAAAAAAGACATACTGGTATTTCATAGCATATATGCACCCATTTTTTAATAACCAGTTCCTGCTGATTTAGGTTGTTCTGTAAATTTGCATTGTTGAAGGTTTTTGCTATTTCAAGAAATGTCTTTGCATAAGCGAGCGATCATCGATGTAAGAGTGACACCTAGAAGTGTAATTGCTAGGTCAGAGGGTACAGAGTTTTAGATTTTTGGCAGGTACTTTCAAATGTCTTCAGATAGGTTACAATAGTGTATAAGCAAGTGCCTGTTCCCTCATGTCAGTACTGGAAATTATATACATATACATATACATATATATTTTAATTGTTTGGGATTTGTTGTGGATATAAAGAATTAGGTTACATTAGTTGCATTTGTTACATAAAGTCCCTCTTATAATTATGTTCCACCCTCAAGAGGTGTGCCAGACAACATGATCCTCATCCCCCTCTCTCCTCAGAAATTATATTTTAATCTTGTTTTGGCAATCTGATAGGTAGAAAATTGCATTTATGTTTATTTGTAATGATGTGTTTATTGTTATTTGTTATTTTTATTCCACAAAAATGCCTAATCTTTTGCTAAACATATGAAAAGATTGAGATTCTTTTTAACAGAGGTCAATTTTTCTTTTCTTTTTCTTTTTTTTTTTGAGACAGATCTTCAAGCTGTCACCCTGGCTAGAGTGCTGTGGCATCACTGCTCACAGCAACCTCCATTTCCTGGGTTAAGCGATTCTCTTTCCTCAACTTGCCAAGTATCTGGGACCACAGGCACCCGCCACAATGCCCGGTTATTTTTTTGTTGGAGCCGTCATTGTTGTTTGGTGGGCCCAGGCTGGATTCGAACCTGCCAGTTCTGGTGTATGTGGCTGGTGCCTTAGCCGTTTGAGCCATAGGAGCCAAGTCTTCTTTTCTTTTCTTTTCTTTCTTTCTTTTTTTTTTTTTTTGACAGAATCTTACTCTGTTGCCCTCAGTATAGTGCTGTGGCATCATAGCTCACAGCAACCTCAAACTCTTGGGCTCAAGTGATCTTCTTGCCTCAGCCTCCTAAGTAGGTGGGACCACAGGCACCTGCCAAAACTCCTGGGTGCATCTGTTTTTAGAGATGGGGTCTTGCTCTTGCTCAGGCAGGTCTTGAACTCATGAGCTGAAGCAATCCACCTGCCTCGGCCTCCCAGAGTGCTAAGATTGCACGTATGAACCATCACGCTGGCCTTGGATACATTTTTTTAAGAGGCTTTTGAGCATCACTGAAAGGACTGAAGCTTTTCTGAACAGTAAAATAAAACAAATTAAAAATTACAGTCTTTCTTCCTGGAACCAGACAAAAGTTCTACTATTGAGTCTTCTCGACAATTCTTTGGTTTTGGTTTGATTCTCACTTTTACAGAGAACTCTTTTCCCTTTCTGCTGAGGCGATCTGACAAATGCAAAAATGAAACAGACAAAGATAATACTAGTGATCCTTTCTGAGGCTCCAGTAATGACACAGCCACAAAGGACTTAGGTTCTGACTGGGAGCGCAAGTCTGGGAACCAGCTACCAAAACCTCTGTTTAAAAGTCTTTAATATTTTTCTATGTTTATTAAAGGATTGAGCATTTTCTTCTTCTTTTTTATTTTTATTATTATTATTTTTTTGAGATAGAGTCTCACTTTATCACCCTCGGTAGAGTGCTCACAGCTCACAGCAACCTCCAACTCCTGAGTATCTGGGACTACAGGCGCCCGCTACAACGCCCGGCTATTTTTTGTTGCAGTTTGACTGGGGCTGGATTTGAACCCATCACTCTTGGTATATGGGGTCTGTGCCCTACTCATTGACCCACAGGCGCTGCCTAATTTTTCATCACTTTCCAGTTCCTACTTTTCCTCCTGTGAATCTCCAATGTCCCTTACACCATTCTGAGTGCCTTTGTGTAACCATAGTTTAGCTTTCACTTGTAAGTGAGAACATGTGGCATTTATTTTTCTATTCCCGAGTTACTTAGGTTAGTGGCGTCTAGTTCCACCAAAGTTGCTGCAAAAGATGTTTCATTCTTTCTTAGCACTGAGTAGTACTCCACGGTGTGTGTGTGTGTGTGTGTATTCACACCATGTTTTCTTTATCTACTCATCAATTGGTGTGCACTTAGGTTGGTTCTATATCTTTGCAATTGTGCTTCAGTAAACATACGAGTATCTTTTTTGTTATAATGATTTCTTTTCCTCTGGGTATATATCCAGTAGTGGGATGAAATAGTAGATCTATTTTTAGTTGAAAAATCTCCATCAAGGTTGTATAAGTTATATTCCCACAACAGTGTGTATGTGTTCCCTTTTTTACCTTGCCAACATCTATTGTTTTTGACTCTGTAATAACCACCATTAGAAGTAGAGTAAAGGGGGCTTGATGCCTATGGCTCAGCAGGCTAAGGCGCCAGCCATGTAAACCTGAGCTGGCGGGTTCAAATCCAGCTTGGGCCCACCAACCAACAATGACAACTGCAACCCAAACAAAAATGGCCGGGCGTTGTGGCGGGCACCTGTAGTCCCAGCTACTTGGGAGGCAGAGGCAGGAGACTCACTTGAGCTCAGGAATTGGAGGTTGCTGTGAGCTGTAATGCCACGACACTCTACCCAGGGCGACAGCTTGAGGCTCTGTCTCAAAAAAAAAAAA
>CAUYON010123093.1:0-20603 GCA_963573935.1 Arctocebus calabarensis | reverse complement strand
AATTAGAAATATTTTGATCGTACTGTTACAGATAGCCTTCATGGCATTTTCTTGATCACTATATAAAGACATTGATACTCTACCTTTAATAAGTTTCACCAGTACCCTGCTAAGATGCACCGTAGGTGTGATCCCACTAATTGCCCTCCCTTCACTCATCCTCCCCCCTTCTCCCAGCTTTTAAAAATATATATATGCAAGGAATTTAGAGGAGAAAACACAGCGCTAATATAAAAAATGTATGCAGGAAATTTGGGGGGAAAAACAATAGCACTTTTATAAATTATTATTAAAATGTACTGTTCATAAAAATTTAAGCCTATTTATCTCATCAAAGAAAAAACATTGAGCAACTAAGGCTTTAGTCAAACGTATTCTTATGAGTTTCTCAGAAACCTATAGCTTTTATGATTTTTAAAAATCTGTTTACAAATGTCATCTTCACATTCCTCTATCCTCATTTTTATTAAAGGAAACCCTGCAGGCAAAAATGTAATTTTTCCGAGGTTGGACATATGGCTGATGTCAGAACTAGCAAAATCATATTATACGGAGCCAAATGCTGAGTAAAACCTCCCAGTGCTGGTGTTCCTCCTACCCCAGAATGAGTGTCTGTTACAAGACGAACAAGATGTTAGCCCTAGAAGTGGAACTCTATGGAGATGTAACTACTCACCTGCAAAATCAGGTGGCTCCGAAAATGAATAGCACTGTAGTATCGGGCGAATTCCTGCTGCCCCTGGCACAGGAATGCCATCTTATATGAGGAATCAAATGAGCAGAAGTCTTGAAGCCAGAACACTATCAAGCTCTTCTCAAACTTTAAATGGATGAGGAGTCTTGCTCACTGCCGTGGAGCCTGGCAGGAATTCTAAGTGTTTAGTAGGCCATTTTTTTGTTTTGTTCAATTCTGTTCTCTCTTATTTTTGGTAAACAGAACCTGCAGTATGAGATAAACTTAAATAAACAGCAAGTTCTTGATTTTTATATTTATTTCTCATATAGATTCAAAGTCTATAGTTTTATTTACGTGTGGATTATGTTGAAAACTCAGGATGGGGAAGAATCCCCAGAAGAGCTTGACATTTTCTTAATCTCTACCAGAAAACATTTTGCATTTTTTAAAGTCCTTACAGCTGTTTATAAGTGTGTGCGTGTACGTGTGTGTGTGTACAGGGTGTGCATGAAGTTCATGTGCAACTGCCCTGTATGTATGTGCGTGTATATATAGCTTTCTATCTAGTTTTTCCTCACTAGTGTCCATTTTATCCATTTCTCAAGCCATAGACTTCTCTATGCATTAGGTTCTGTGTATCAGAGCACAAGTGAATGCAGCTTCAGTCCTTAAATCAGCTATGAAACTCCCAAATGAGAAAATATGGGATTGTCCAAGAAACTATCCTCCAGGGCCCTTCCTGCCTTTCATATTCTTAAGCTTGTCTCTGTAGCTGAGGATAATAGCTGCGTACCTTCTAGCTCCCCCAATTCTAGAAGCAGGAGCAGTAAAGCCTTGAGAATCAATGAAGAAAGTTTTCTCAGCCCTCAGGATTCCTGATGCCAGCTTTGTTTCTAATGTTCCTGGATAGTGACTTGTACCTCAAAGGCAGCTTTGGATTTAAAATGGCTTTCTATGAGACTGCATGTCAGCTTAGAAAAAAAGAAAACAAACAAATAAATGGCTTTCTAAGTCACATAAATAATTTTTGGATTATTTGCTATTTTAAATTAGCCATGCCACGGTTCCTCTCCATTAGCTTAGATAATTGAGAGTTGGTTATATCTTGCCTGATACCTATAAAAAGAATTGAACATTCTGAACAGTACATTTTGATGGCTGCAATTTTAGGTGCCAAAGACAGGTCAGACTCCTTCATGTTTGGTCACAGTGGTACACAGGTGTGCCCCTATGTAAGCAAACCCAACAAATTAAAATGTTATTTTCCAAAATTAATTAAGTAGGGTGATATTTTTCCCCTCAGAGATTTCTTACTTTTAAAAGGATTCCTTGCAGTGTTACTTTAGTCAGTCATTTCCCCAATTGCACTGAAAATATCTCCGCTTCCAAAATAACGACCATCAAATTTATGCATAACTTACCTGGAACAAATATATTGTAAATCACCTGGAACTACAAGAATGGGCTAGAAGATAGTTATTGCCACCTATCATGTTCACCAGATAGATGTTCCATCTTTTTCTTGAAAATGCTTAGATGCCTTTAGAATGGTTTTTAAATGTTTAAAGGAATAGTGCATGCATAGCCTCCAGTAAAGCTAAGAAGATGAAGTACACTTGTGACTGTGATTGATAAAGATGCCTGTAATTTTCAACAAAGGTTACTATTCAACGGGTGCTCCAGATAATCACCTGTAAATCTTTGGCAAATAACTTATTTGTTATTTATTTTTCTGTAGCTCCCAGACTGTTTTTATTCCTTATACGTATTCATCTTCCCCCTCTTTCTCCAATGTTCATTCTAAAAGTGAATCAAGAAATTCACCTACCAAATCTGGATAATAAGTATGTTATTTCATTTTACTTTAATCTTAGCTATTCTTAGACCTTCTTTTCTTCTTCATCTTTCCAATTGAAATAAAAAAGATTTTTGATGTATGTAGAGACTATGTTTTTTTTAAAGAAACTGTTAAAATTGTGCAACTTCAAAGAGTTTCCAAATGTTGCATTTTCAAAAATGTTTTATCATATTTTTCTTTAAATTTCTCTTTGTTCTGTATAGTCCCGGTGATGGCTGAAGGCACTGAATTTTACTTTCTATATTGCTTTCTGTGTTCCACATCTAGTTAGTACTGATAACTTTTTCCACATAATAACAGTGATTTTATGGAAATAAATACTCAAAGCTGATTATTTCTAATTTTTTTAAGATCATGATTTTAAAGTACCTTCTAATTCCCACATTTATAAATGACTTCCTGCTCTGTTTAGATAGAACATGGATACATGCTGATTGCATCCTAACTAGCCAGACCTTTGCTCTGTTTTGCCTACTTGCTATCATTGAATTTAATTCTAAAAAGGTCACTCAACCTTCCTCCTCCCATCTCAATGGGGTGGGATCCTTCCCTCCCTTCCTCTCCCCTTTCACCCTTCCTTTCGTTTTCTTCTCTGCATCTATCAATCCATTTATCCCCCATCTATTTCCTAGAACGATTTCAAGTAGTTTGCAAGAAAAGGCCATTCAAGTTAGATTAAAACTTAGAAGAAAACTTTTACACAATTATTTCAGATACCAAAATTAAGGATGGTTACTATCATTGAGAATTAATTTATCTCTGAGCTTACGGAAAGCCAAAACAGAAGGGACAACATGAAATCTTTTATAATTTTCATCTGATAAAGTTTATAATGGAAGACAAAGAAAGCATCATCTTCAATAGCACTTTTAGGATTGATACAAAAATGTTCTTCATGGTCACTTGTTTCATCAACAAAGCACTTTTCATGTTGCCTGTGACTGTGTTCACTTATGAGGTACAATGAAATATTGCTGCTATGGTCTGAACATTTGTATCCCCCCCCGAATACATATGCTGAAGCCTAATCGATTACTCAATGTGGTCCTATTAAAAGGTGGAGCCTTTGGGAAGTGATTAAGTCATGAAAGCTTTGCCCTCATGGGTGGGATTAGAGTCCTTACAAAAGAGACCCAAGGGAGCTTGTTTGCCCTTCCACCATGTGAAGAGATAGTGAGAAGATTCAGTCCTTGAGGAAGCAGGCCCTCTGATACATTAGCACCTTGATTTCACATGTCCTACCCTTCAGAACTGTTAGAAATAAATTTTTGTTGTTTATGACCTAGTCTATGATATTTTGTTATAGCTTCTCAATCCAACCAAGACAATTGCATTTATGGAATGTTTTTGCAAGATGCTTTGCAAAAGAATATATATTCTGGAATGAGTCTTCTTCCCACTTCTCACTCTTTTCCCCATATGCCCATTCCTCACCCCCAAAGTTATGCAATTAGTGGTAGTTCTGAGACAGACAGATTTTAATTTATTTCTAAGAAGTTATAAAATCTTAATTCTTCTTGCAAAGAATGAGCACCAGTGTGCAGCTCTCTGTTCAAATGATAAATGATTTTAAGTATATAGGAAATATTCACCCTAGAACTGTTTTACCAAATAGCCTTTATAGAAAGAGTTTGTGGTTAATAACTGCATCTGCCAATAGCATTTATTTGCCTGTAGATGTTAGAATCATAGAAATTGAAAGGCAGAAATGAGCTGAAAGTATATTCACCAACTCCTTCCTTTTACATAAAAGTTAAGGACTCATGCATGTTCTCATCCCTATAGTTACTGTAAAAGTTGACGCCAGAACTCATGTACGCTGATGACTGTTCTACTTTTTCTACTACTCTATAACACTGATTTGCTGGATTAGATACAGATTCAAACTGTATCTTGCATTCTGTTATGTGATAAACCCAAGCCACAAGGGCCTAGTTCTTCTCTACCCCAAACTTGTATTTCTGATTAGTTTGTAGACTCACCATTTTTAAGTTTCATAATGCAAGTGTCTACTTGCAGATTAATGAGTCTTTGATTTGTTCAGTCAACAAATACATCGGATCTATATAGTCCATAATTTAAGATCCATTTGGCTAAAAATCATGACTGCTTTCATTAGCACTTTAACTAGCCAAATTCTACATTTCAGAGAGACAAAGTCAGGAACTGGGTTTTACTTTTGTAATATGCCTTTTAGGCAAATGGAACCTCACTTTTTGTCCTTCTGCTCATTGTTAATGTTCTGTTTGTTCTTCCTTTTGCTAGAAGGACAACTATCACTGCATCCCTGCAAACAGTAAACATATTTACCTCTTGCCCATGAATATTCCTTTCTCCATTTGCTTGAATAAAGATTTTGTTCACAACTTAACAGCCTCCCTGGTGGTCTGTTAACCAGCAGCAATCCTGAACTGAGGGCACAAGAAAATGGAGCTGGTTATCACAAGCAAAGAATGCAAGGCTTTTTAATACTTTACATAACAGATTCAGGCAAGGCTTGCCAACTCTATTATCTAAGGTATTGCCGTTTCCTTTCATGCCTTTGGAGATCCCAGAAAAACGGGAGGGAGCTGAGTCAAACCTCTGTCTCACCGGGCTTTCACTGAACAATGGCAATTCATTTCAGCCTAGAGGCAAAGAGGATGCCTTTTCCTAGGAGACTTTTGTTCTTATTGCCTAGTGAAAGTTGAAATCAAATTGGTGGAAAATTGGCATGCTTTCCTCTCTTTTGTCCCTTTGCCCCTCCAAGTCTTCCCCAACCCCCGCCCCCAGTATTTTTGAGACCAGATAGAGGCAAATAGAGTCGTGGGGGGAATCCTTTGTCTCTTGATTCCTATCTGGAATACTCGCCCTTCCTAATATGTATAGAAATGATTCGAAAGAATTTTAACCTCAGAAACAAGACTGAGATAATGACTACGATTAAATGGTCTGAGCGTCTCATTTATATCAATTCCGATTCATAATCCTATTTTATTTAAGTGGTTATCTTTGTCTGTCCTTTGGAATTCCCATTAGCCGAGGAAGGCCAGTACTGGTAATAATACAGCCTGCCAAGGGAAGTTATTTCCTCCTCTGCTTCCACAGAGTGAGCCTTGGTAGCTCACTTGGTAGGCTCACTTTGTGAAAGCCATGCCATGGCATAATTCCTCTTATACACCCAGTCCCCAAACCCCTTTAGACAATATTTGGGGGGAAGAGAAGAGCTAGAGAGATAAATCATTTAAGTAAATTCAGAATAGTTTCAAAACCAGATTTGCTCATTAAAAATAGTCCTCAAAATAGATAGCAGCTGTTTGTTCCATTTTGTAATTTTTTATGACCTGTTTCATTTCTATTTTCCAAGTCATTTAAAAATATTTTAAGCTACTGTTATTTAGTCCCCCACCCCATTTATTTGGCTCTTAAATTCATTTTCCATGCTACTTCTTAAAAGTCCAAACCATCTTTATGTAAGAAATAAGAATTAACTAGAATTATTTTTTGAGGTTTCTGAGTAATTTTCATTGTTAGGAGAATGAGATTGCTTTTTCGGAAAAAGTAGTGCGATAAAACCCAGGAAATTTCAGATGCAAGTGGCAAGAATTAACCAGATTCTATTATAAACTATAGAATAATTCCCTACTATTTCCCTCCTTACCCCACTTTATTTTTATTTTTCTTCTGGCCAAGTGATAAATCATCACTTGTATTTATTTGTTCATTGTCTTTCTTCTGCTCCCCCACTGAAATTTAAACTCCTAAAGAGAAGATAGTTTAACTCCTCTGGTTATCCAAAGATAACTAGCTGGAAACTGGGTGTGAACTTTGCCTCCTCCTTCTCTATAGATCCCATATCTCACATGCTCTATATCCTGCCAATTTTCCCTTCTAATTTCTTGAATTGGTCACCCCTGTACCATCCTAACTGTCTTTGTCATATTCTCATCTCTCATCAGCCTTTGTCAAGATGATTGCGGCAGTCTTCTGAATGGCATTCTAGATTCCAGTCTTGTTCCCCTCTCATCCATCCATGCTTTCATAACTGTGTTCATTGTGTGCTTCTGCCTGGCCTGCCCGCCCTTATTCTTTTCATTGGCTGAACTCCTGCTCGTCCTTCAACATTCAGGTTGGCCCCGTCAGCAGGAAGGCTGAGAATATACTTCCTCAGTTCTCCCATGATACTTTCAGCTTATTGTTCCCACTTGAACTCCCACACTGCTTTATCTTTGTTTCTTTACCTGTCTGTCCCTCTTATTAGATTGTGAGCTCATTGGGATCACCATGTCTTATTTATCTTTGTAGATGCGTCATTAAGTGTATCATTTGGAACTTAATAGGTCCTTTAGGCCTGTTTAAAGAAATAAACAGATGAACAAAAGAACAGACAGCAAACAAAGGGTGGCTTTGAGGTGAAATATTAGGATATCAAAAAATATAATATTCTATTTCAGATATCAATCTCATAAATTGATTAGGAAAAAATAAAAACACGAAAGTCCTATAATCTAGCAGCCTATGTATGGTTTTATGTTCCAGTACAGTTTTGTCTGACTTTGCCTTTTTGATACTGATGACACAGGGAGTATTTGGGGCTAAATAAACTGCTTGTGCTCTGGACTGAATGTTGAATATTTTGATAGAAACTCTTTTTGCCTGTGGCTTAG
Source organism: Arctocebus calabarensis (assembly GCA_963573935.1). Taxonomy (NCBI): domain Eukaryota; kingdom Metazoa; phylum Chordata; class Mammalia; order Primates; family Lorisidae; genus Arctocebus; species Arctocebus calabarensis. Next base: position 13,423 of record CAUYON010123093.1, on the reverse strand, counting down.
TTTGTTCTATGCCCTTTGAGTGTGGACTTAATTTGCATGACTGCAATAACTGAAAAATGCTTCTTAGTTCATACTTCAAATACATAAATCTGACCTTGATCAATGTCAGCAAACCAGGCCTCTGGCAATCACTTCACAATTTTGACTGTCCAGAGAAGTTCATCGTCATCTTTAGACAACTATACCCTAGAATGGCAGGTTGAGTTAGTATCAGTAGAGCCTTGTCAGACCTGTTTCCTAACAAAAATGACCTCAAGGAGGAGTGTGTGTTTTTTCTAAGAAAGCTTTTCTTCCCTTGAGCAGATTGTAGCCTCCACAGATGTCTTTGAAACAGTCATGCAGAGGTTGCTTTATAGAGATGATCATGAGATTGAACATGAGGCTGATTTGAATGATTATCCTAATGTGACCCATCAAACCGAAGGGCAAAATGCCCTTCCTTGCTCTTAAGGTCTTAAAGTAAAATCTTTTCTTGCTCAATCCATGGGAATGGAAAAAAAAAATTGATCAGACCATTTGAGAAGAATGAATGCCAAACAAAAAACAATGTCATCATATCTATTTGTTACTTGTTAACAAAAAGCTAAGAATAGGCATTGACTGTTGCACCATATTTGTTGTACGATCTATTGCAGAACAGTGCCCAGTATGTCTTCCCTCCAAAGCATATTACTCCTTCTACCTCCTCCATCTATAACAGCAATGACCCCGGTCAGCTAGTTTCAAACCCACAGAGTCAACTTTTTGACTCAAGCCTCCTCCGTGATTCCCTAGATCTAGTGATTACCAATGGAGATTTCATTTTCTGCTGAAACTGTTGTACCTCTAGGTATTCTAAAATTCTCTTATTTGAACATAGCCACTTCTCCTTTCCCCTTCCCTAGTCCATCACACCCAGTGTACTTATGCTTTTCCTTGTGGTATTCTATAAGCCTTTGTTCTATTCAAGTTTTCCCTCTTGGTGTCATTTCTATCCTGACCCAGCTATGACCATGCTATCAGTCACATCAGCATTGTACTCCAGAGTACTCCTCATTCATTTACTACCCAATCTTTGGTTGCTCCTAGCCCAAGCCTTGCTAACAGCCATTGTCCATTTTTTCCTTTATTGCTCTCAAGCTAACTAATGCTGGTAGGCAACAACATACAACAGCAGCATGTTGATCAGTTGTGTTACTAGAGAAAGAAAAAATTTTAATTCACTACACAGAATTGTTGAAAACCAAACATCTGTCCCAATATATCTACTTTGTTCTGAAAAACTGAGAGGTTTCTGTAACCTGAATATTTAACTCATATCTTATGTGTTGAAAATTATTTTTCAAAGATTAAAATAGAGCATCTGTTGTACTGACAGAATTTTCTTTAGGATGTACATGAGTCTAATCTGATAGAATGGAAAAATGTAATTGAAAACTAGGAAGGAAAATCCAGGCATGGAACTTAATCATTCTAACGGTTTTTTCCCTGATTAAGAGCAACATACCAGCATGTGCTTTTCAAATATAGGCAGTCCCCATCTTACAAATGGCTTGTAGACAGATGTAGGGCATATTATTGTTTGAATCATGATTACTCAAATGGGAAAACTTTGGTTGGATGTCAGTTGTTTGGAATCCAGAAAGCATTTTCCCACTGAAGCAGTGTTATAAATGGTGGTTGGGATCCCCCAGGACAGCCAGCAGTGTCACTGAAATACTATACATTTGCAGTGAAACAGTAGCAAACATGTTGGTGATACTACTAATTAAACTAAAGCGATAACATTGAATAAGATGATTTTGTATTTTGGGCTTGAATGGTGGTGCTTGAGGAAAAACAGGTTTAATTATAGGAGGATGAAAAAGTAGACGGGGAACTGTGTGAAGTCTCAGAATAGTCCTCATATGCAGTTTTGAAGGCTTTAAATGATACATGTTCTTTATCAAGTCTAACTGAATTTCTAAACTTGTGAACTTTTACTTCCCTTTTCTGGTTATAAGGATTTTGTAATGAGACCTACTATAATATGATTCTGGTCAGTTTTTTTTTTTTATTAAATCATAACCATGTACATTAATGCAATCATGGGGTACAATGTGCTGGTTTCATATACAATCTGAACTATTTTCATCAAACAGGTTAACATAGCCTTCATGGCATTTTCTTAGTTATTGTGTTAAGACCTTTATATTCTGCATTCAGTAAGTTTCACCTGTACCCTTTGTGGTCAGTTTTTGACTAGAGATTACAATGAAATAAGGAAGAAGGATGAAGATACTTTGATAGGGTGCCAGAGGAGAATTTTGAGAAGAGAGAACTTGTATGCAATTGTGAAAGATAAAAAATAAACTATATACTTTAGCATTCCACAAGCACCACCATCCAAAGGAAAAGGAGTCCTTTTTTGACTTGTCAGGCCATCCTGTGTATATGTGTGCGTCTCTGTGTGTGTCTGTCTGTGTAACTTGAAATAAGTTAGGCTACGTTGCACCACACCATAAAGACATGACACAGGGAGGGAAAGCTAAACTACAAACCTTGCATGAGCTGAGGTTGAGAGACACTTACTGATTTGCTTGGTTTTTGGTTTTTGTTGTATAGGGTAGATGTGGAATATGTTTGGAGTGTGTTGCCTTAAGTGTGAACGATTAAGTCAGAGAGAGAGAGAGAGAAAAAAAAAGATTTGAGGTTTGGTGCACATTATAAATGGAGTCTTCCTTTGATGTCCTTGAAAAGAATTCAGTTACTACTTACATTATTTTTCAATCATGTTTTATCCAGATTGATTTTTTTCCTTGAATTTGGCTCTATACCAATAGAGGATCATGGGATAACTTGGCCTTATTCAAGCTATCCAGGTGTGATAGACTTCCCAAGGTCACATTAATTGAGCTGCCAATGAGGAAAAGGAGATGAGGAGCTCCTCATAACATGATTACTCTCAAGAGGAAGAAGACAGGTGATAAAAAAAGGACATCGAGCCACGTAGTTATTTCTCTTTGCTGTTCAGCTGAGTGCCATACATTCATTCAACAAATTTTTATTGTGCTGTGTACTAGGTAGTGTGCTAAGTGCTTAGAGATACGATGGAAAAGTACTGGGAATATAATAGTTCACATGATATTGTCTCTACCCTCATGTGTTTTCCAGGGAGTGTGTGTGTGGGAAGGTAGTGAAAAGTAAATAAGAAATTATAATGAATTATGGTACATAATAGTACGTCCTATTGAGTATTAAGGGACTATATAGGAAAATCACCTAACTCTGATTTGGGCAATTAGGAGACACTTCCTAGTGCATTCTAAAATGTTACAAAAGGGTGTGTGTGAGTAAAACAGGAAAAAAGTGAAGTGAGAGGCAAATGTTCCTAGAACAAGAAATAATATTTAAGACTCCAACACATGGCAAGAAGCCTAGAGAGAGGACTGGGAAAAAAAGAAGCCAAAGAGATTCTACTTCTGGAAATAATGTAGTAACTTGTGGCAGAACAATGCTTTGCCAAAAATATCTACCGATGCCAAATAACAGGCAAAAAGTCTCTTTGAAGGTTTTGGAAAATTGACAAGACAGCCAGGGCTTGAGAATTTAAAATCTCAAGTGAGGAGAACTACAGAGAAGTAAGGCATATTTCTCTTAGGGGCATTTTCCATTTCTTGGTCTATGATATAGAGAACTCACCAGAGGTTTCAGCTGCCTCTAAAGGCTGAGGAAAGAAAAAAAACTGAGGGCTGTCAAGGCAGTCAGCATTGTAAGACCCAAAATCCTGAAGAGAACAGATGAATAGAGACGTGAACTTGCACTTGGTAGTTTTTACCTCTAGGAATTTGTCAAATTTTTAAGATGTGCATAGATTAAGAAAGCCTAACTAGTGAACCATTAAATGGCTGAAAATCAGAGGGGAGTTTTCCTCAATTTCATACATAGTATTAAGGAAACAATAATTAATGTTTAGGACCTTCCACAGAGGAATAACCACAGGAAAAACCCCAGAGTTTCAGCTGGGACCCCTGAAGAGCCCTACCTTCTAGGAATAGAAGTGAGTTTGCATTGCAGATTGTACTTTTAAAGGACAGCAGCCCAACTTTCTAGTCATTGGTACCCCATGATTAGATTAAGGCGACCAACCTCTACTCCAGCTGCCTATAAATGATAGGGAGAGCACTCACTGGAGGAAAATATCATCCCTCGATTCTGAAGATTTTTAAACAAAATGTTTGTATTCAACCAAACATTCACCTTTCCCAATCTAATTTTTCTGCCCCTTGCATACTCCACAAGAAAAAAGTAGGTAGATTACTTGCAATTATCCTACAGTTTTAAAAAATATAAACATAAGTATCAACGCACCGGGCGATTTTATTATCTATTTTTTGTTCGTTTTTTTCTTTTTGAGACAGAACCTCATTTGTCGCCCTCGGTAGAGTGCGACGGCATCATAGCTCACAGCAACCTCAAACGCTTGGGCTCAAGTAATTCTCTTGCCTCAGCCTCCCAAGTAGCTGGGACTACAGGCACCCACCACAACACCTATCTATTTTTAATGCCTGGGTCTCACTCTGGCTCAGGCTGGTCTGGAACCTGTGAATCCACCCACCTCAGCCTCCCAGGGTGCTAGGATTGCAGGTGTGAGCCACCACGCCCAGCATTATTATCTATTTTAGATTACATAAAATGATTAGAGTGTTTTTATTTATTTTTATTGATAAACAAAAAACAATCATTATGTCTTATGAGGTCCAACAGGATTGGAAAGGGTTAATAGGCATATGAAGAAAGTAAACCAAGGAAAATATTAAATAGAAATAGACCTACAAATGATCCCAATATTGACATTCTCATAGATTTTAACAGTACCATAATATAAAAATTACTATGATTAACATGGTCAAGAAAACAAGTGACAATATGGAGAATTTTTCCAGCTAACTGGAATCTATTTTTAAAAATAGAAGAATAGGGCAGCGCCTGTGGCTCAAAGGAGTAGGGCGCCAGCCCCATATGCCAGAGGTGGCAGGTTCAAATTCAGCCCCAGCCAAAAAACAGCAAAAAAAAAAAAAAAAAAATAGAAGAATAGTCAGAGGGGTAGAAAGACAGTGAGGTAGAAAAATTAGTGAGGATAGTTTCAATAAAGAAGGAATACAGAGGGCAGCACCTGTAGCTCAGTGAGTAGGGCACTGGCCCAATATACCAAGGGTGGCGGGTTAGAACTCAGCCCCAGCCAAACTGCAACAACAACAGCAACAAAATAGCTGGACATTGTGGCAGATGCCTGTAGTCCCAGTTACTCAGGAGGCTGAGGCAAGAGAATCACTGAAGCCTAAGAGTTGGAGGTTGCTGTGAGCTGTGATGCCACAGCACTGTTGAGGGCAACAAAGTGAGACTATGTCTCTAAAACAAAAAAAAGGAAGGAATACAGAGAAGTCCACTGGATATAGTAACAAAGACAGTAAATGTTAAGAAGTCCTTCAGGGTTTATAAATTGATTATTGGTGACCTTGAATGAAGACATTTTCATTAGAGTGGTGGATAGAGAAGCCATGATAGTGATAGATCATACAAAGATTTGAAGCGAATAGAAAAGGTGAGTACAGAAACATGGAATGCACAATGGACTTAAAGTTGTGATGTATGAATTTATAGTGTCATCAGTCTATTGTATATGGCTCTGTATTTTCCTCTAGTAAATCTCATAAACTTGGGTAGAAATATAGGGATCAGTTGCACTATTGTCTCTTTTTTCTTTCCTATTCCCTCTTCCCCCTTTCCCTTTCTCTTCCTTTGTCTTTCTTTCCCTGCCCTTCCTACAGTCCTTTTCCACTTCTGCTTCCTTTTCCTCTTTCATTTGACATCTTTTTCTTTTCCTCTCCATTACTTTCCTCTCTTTTCTCTCCTTTTATGTCCTTTCCTTTCTTTCCCTTACTTGTTTCTAATAGTAGAACTAGCAATAACATCTTACAGATTGAGGAGAGATAAGCTGTATGCATAGAGACCCTACCCAAACCATGACATCAGAAATCTGAAATGATCTTTAGAAGTGATATGTATTATAGTAAAATCTACCCTACTCCTGAATGTTTACAGATATCACATGCATTACAATTAAAATGCCTTTTAGAGGCCCTTTCTCTTTTATAAGACAAAAATTAAATGTGTATATACTTCTATACACATAATATCTATTGTTATGTATATGTATCTATATGAATCCATGTATATAACAACATAGTGCTTTACTAAAGTAAATTTTCAGGATTTGAAAAAATAAGTTTCTTTATTCATATAGACTTTATTAGAATATTGCAATTCTATTTTTAGAGAGGTGATTATTGCAATTTATTAGTCTATCACCATTTGGAACGATTGATGTTCAAATGTCATTAACCATTGCAAGAAATGCATTTTAAGTGTTTTAAATTGCATTTCTAATTACTTGTGACTAAAACTCTCTAAAACTTTAAAATCCATTTTGTTATATGAAAGGCTTCATTGCTTATTCTTGTTAAACTATTACTTTAGATTAGAATAACTTTATTTTAAAATTATATGTCAAATATAATTTGCTTGTAATAACATGAAATGTATGGCTTCACTCTGAGGGAAAAAAGCCTCTTCAGCATTTTTTAATAACATATACCTAAACAGAACTTCCAGGATGATTAGATCACATCTGGCACAATGTAGATCCATTTGTACTTGCATAATGCATGTACATGTACACACTGTTATATTTTATGACTATTTGGGTACATTGATTTTTCTATAAAGAGAACTATTATCCATATCTTTTTGCACAGAAGTACACTTAAATGTTGGCATAGGTAAACAACTTACTAAAATAAAACTCATGCTTGGCACAACTATTACTGGTGTCACAGATTTTATAAGTATAATATTTCTAAAAAACTAGCTTGAACACGTTGGAACATTTTTTTCAGAGTGAATGCAGAGGCGGTTTGGTGAGCTGCAAGACTTCCACATTTAATTTTGCATTCGAGTCTAGGCCAAATCTTAAGTGTCACTAAATCTGATTCCATCTTGAATTGTGGCCCAGTGTCATCCCCAGAAACAGGCTTCTTCCCCACACTAGGCATGTGGACTAGTTGAAACAAAGGAAATCGCTCTGCTTGCAAGCAGCTATTAAGGATGGAAAGAGTTAGAAATAGGTTAACAAAATCCTAACTATAAATTCAGAAGTATAGGCAGCTTTAGTTCTGTACTATTTTTCTCTTATGCTTCTGTTTGGAGAGATGTATACATTCGTTGTAATTGAAGTCAAAGTCACTGGCAACTGTAGAAATAATCTTAAACTAGTAAATATTCCTGTTTCTCCCTTAACATAAAATAAAACCCATCTTAAGGTATTAGATCCTCTTTATCAAGGACTGGCATAGGAACAGAGACATAGACCCCTGTATCAGAACAGAAAACCCAAATATAAAACCATCCACATATTGCCATCTGATCTTTGACAAAGCAGACAACAACATGCACCGGGGTAAAGAATCTCTATTCAGTAACCAGTGCTAGGAAAATTGGATAGCCATGCCTAGAAACCTGAAATAGATGCCCAACTCTCACCACTCACAAAAACTAATTCACAATGGATAACAGACTTAAACCTAAGGCATGATACTGTAAGAATCCTAGAAGAAAATTTTGGAAAAACTCTTATAAATATCAGCCTAGGTGAAGAATTTTTGAGGAAGACCTTAAAGGTAATCACAGTAACAGCAAAAATTAACAAGTGGAACCTGATTAGATTAAAAAGCTTCTGCACAGCCAAGGAAACAATCAACAGAGCAAATAGACAACCTTCAAAATGGGAGAAAATATTTGCTTGCTATCTGATAAAGAGCTGATAACCAGAATCTATAAAGAACTCAAGCAAATCAGCAAGAAAAAAAAAAAATTCAACAATCCCATAAATAAGTGGGCAAAAGACATGAACAAAATATTTCAAAGGAAGTTAGACTAATGGCCAATAAAGATATGAAAAAAAATGCTTTATATCTCTAATCAGGGAAATGCAAATGAAACCCAAAATGAGGTATTACCTAACTCCAATGAAAATGACTTTTAGCAAAAAAAAAAAAAAACAAAATAGCAGATCCAGAGAAAGGAACCCTTAAGAGGCCAACTAATTTTGCAAACTCATCCTAGAAAAAATGCTACATACCTCATTATTGGATATCACTATGGTCACCTTCAAAGTACTCCCCTTGGGAAGCTATGTACCAGTGCCAGCACCTAGTTCACCCTTATTCTTAGGGAATAGTCATTGAAATATTAGAAAGTAGGAGGCATAACTAAACAAACTTTGGCCAGAGATGAAAATAGTGAATCTGACTACAGGAAACGCATGAATTTTCAGTATTATTCCTGTAACTTTTCTGTAAATTTGAAATTGTTGCAAAAACTTAAAAATTATATAATAAATAAAGGTGCTTTTGGGGAACCTAATCTAGAAGGTTTACCCATTAAGTTATTTAATAGAATATTCCTCAGTTTGGATTTCTCTTGTGATAAGATTCAGATTATATACTACGGTTCCACATATTACATAAGCAAAATATGACTTTCTTCTGGTTTTACCTCTGGAGGTACACAGTGTCTTTTTGCCTCTCATTGCTGATGTTAATTTTGATCATCCTGTTTCAACTGATAAGCAATCTGTGGGGAAACACTTAAGACCATGGAAACATATTGCTCTACATCAAACTCCTCTACTAAATTTAACAACTATTGATGATTCTTTCCTGAACTAATCTTTACCACAATAGTTGCATATCCTCTTATGTTAATTTCTTTTGGAATGAGAAAACAATAATTTATTCTGGTAATTTTCTGAGGAATCAGTTGATTTCCTTTGACAATCTTCTAATAAAGGGAATTGTTCTCTACGGAATCACAGTGATCTGCATCTACTGAGTAGTTTACATATTCTAACTCAATTAAAATGAGCAGAAATTAAAAGCAAATGATTTCTGCTCTAGAATCAATACATACCCTCAGAATCAGTATATATGCTCCCCTAGTATATACACCAGGTACCAGGTATATATACACACAATTTGAGTGCTTTTCTTGAAAAATTCAAAGTATTTTTAATTGACTTAATAGCAGAATTCTATAGTGTCCAACAACCTTTTGTTTTCTGGAATTTATTCGTTTCCTTTTTAACTTTTCAGGCTTTACCAGATTATCACCCCCTCTATTTAGTCATTGTCTTAGTCCATTTGCATTGCTATAAAGGAAATATCTGAGGCTAGGTAATTTGTAAGAGAAAAGAGGTTTATTCGGTTCTGCAAGCTATACTATAAGCATGGTACCAGCATCTGCTTCTAGTGAGGGCTTCAGGTAGCTTCCTATCAGAAGACGAAGGGGAAACAGGTAATTCACAAGGCAAAAGAGGGAGCAAGAGAGAGGGGAGGATGGTGCCACAGTCTAATTTTAAACAGCCAATGGAGTGAGAAATCACTCTTAACCATGGGGAGGGCACCAAGGCATTCCTGAAGGAGCCTCTGCTGTGACCCAAAAACCTCCCAATAGGCCCCAGCTGCAACACTAGGGATTAAATTTCAACATGAGATTTGAGAGAGCAACATCCAAATTTATCAGTCATGCTCCATCTAATTTATATAGTTTTATTCTTCCTTTCTACTGCCCTTCCATGTTGCCTAAATCCTTTGTGGCTAGGATTACTTAAACTTTTTGATCTGGTTTTCATTCATACTTAATTCTTATAAATTATGTATATCATTTATTTAATAAATATTGTGGTCATGTTCTAGAATTAGAGATGAGACTTTTCAGGCATCATAATGAAAGTGATTAAAATTGTATTATATCAGTATTATAAAATCTTTGCATAATTGTTGCAAATCAGTATTTTATGTATTTAGTGAACTGTACAAAAGGCAACTTCTATTCAGTGTAGGAACTCTATTCAGTTTTAATCTCTTAATTCTAAAATTTTATTTTTTGGTTTTTTGGTTTTTTTTGGTTTGTTTGAAATTTTTGGCCAGGGCTGGGTTTGAACCCGCCATCTCCAGCATATGGGGCTGGTACCTTACTCCTTTGAGCCACAGGCGCCACCCAATTCTAAAATTTTAATTTAAAAGTTTAATCATTTCTATTTAGCATTCCCTGTAAATATCCAATTTTAATGTTTCAGTGAAAAAAATGTTCAATATCCTTATGAGCCTTGACAATATGGTATTTATATATATAATATGTAAAGTGAAATACATGAAATAAATTGACCTGACATTAAGTCTCTGATGCCTTTTGCATAAATGGAAATGATTTTTTAAATTGGTTACCTGAGCCAAGTTTTCAAGGTCAGCATCATTAGTGATAAGACATGTAGATAATATGTTCTCTTCATGTGATAAGAATGGTATTTTGCCTCTATAAAACATATAATCCCAGTCTAATTATGAGGAAACTCTCAGACAAACCCAAACTGTGGGACTTTTTACAAAATATATAGCCATTACTCCTCAAAACTACTAAGATCATCAAGAGCAAGGAAAGTCTAGGAAGCTGTCACAGTCTAAAGGAGCCCAAGAGAGATGATTAGCTACATGTGAAGATTCATTGATGTTTGAACGTCTGTCCTAGATGAGATCCTGAGATAGAAAAAGGACATGAGGTAAAAACTAAGGAAATAAAAAAAAAAGCATGAACTTTAGTTAATGATAAATTATCAATGTTGGTTCATTAGTTTGACAAATGTAGCACACTAATGTAAGATACTAACAATAGGAGAAACTATTTTTATAATTTTTTTAAACCTAAAATTATTCTAAAATAAAATTTTACTTAAAAAGTAGCTATATTGAGAGAATTAAATTTTATATTCAATATGAAGTAAGAATTCTTAAAATCAGCAGAAAGTTTTTAAAAATATAAAATACTGTTTAAATGAGGTTTTTAAGAATACTTGGTAAAAAATAATGTTCAAGGTCACTATCATCTAGCTTTACATTTTTTAACAGCGTATATAAATATAATTTGATATTTGCTGATATATTGATTAATATTAAGTATTTTAAGTATCAGATATTATAAAAATGATTAAAAAACTATAGCCCCAGTACATGGTAGTGACACCAGTGAGCACAATGAATACAAACAATAGAGAATAGAGTATTCATTCTAATCTTTTACATATCCTTACAGAAAGTCTAAATGAGATAATTCCTTTATACTTCAAAGAGATATCATATAGATTATATACTTATAATACCAAGGAATTCCATGAATGTCAAGGAGTTTACTAAATGTGGAATTACAGGAGAATGCAGCTAAGTGAATCATAAAGAATGTAAGTTTAAAAATGTAATGCAAAGTCAGGTTCAACTATTAAAATAATATGGCATCTTATGGACAAAACCAAAATAAGTCTTTTTGAATACCATGTTTTACCTTGAAGAATCAATGTGAAATTTTCCATAAGTTATCAAAGCACTGAGATGCAATATTGACCATATGAAGCTACATTAGCACTTCTGTCTGTAAGAGTGAAAATGTCATTTTGAGTCAGCTTTTTAATTTTAAAAAAATTTCTGCTAGTCTGACCTTAGGACATTGTAATTACATGAAAACTATTCTCAGAATTTTTTTTTTTTTTTTGAGACAACATCTAAGGCTATTGCCCTGGGTAGAGTACCCTTGTGTCACAGCTCACAGCAACCTCAAATTCTTGGGCTTAAGTAATTCTCTTGCCTCAGCCTCCCAAGTAGCTGGGACTGCAGGCACCTACCACAATGCCTGGCTATTTTGTTGTTGTTGTTGTTGTTGCAATTGTTGTTGTTTTAGCTGACCCAGGCAGCCTCGGTGTATGTGGCCAGTACCCTACCCACTGAGCTACGGGTGCCACCCTAGCCTCAGAATTTTGATCAGCTACTTTTATTTTTTTTTTGTAGAGCCAGAGTCTCACTTTATCCCCCTTGGTAGAGTGCTCTGGTGTCACACAGCTCACAGCAACCTCCAACTCCTGGGCTTAGGCGATTCTCTTGCCTCAGCCTCCCAAGTAGCTGGGACTACAGGCACCCACCACAAAACCCGGCTATTTTTCTGTTTTGCAGGTTAGCTAAGACCAGGTTTGAACCTGACACCTTTGGTGTATGGGGTCAGCGCCCTACTTGATGAGCCACAGGCGCCACCCTCCATACTGTTTTTCAGAGAGGTTATACTCATATATACCCAGCAGCAGTGTGTAAGTTGGCACCTCATCTGTGCCAACATTTTTTTTGGCTTTTTGGTTTTTTTGTAGAGACCAAGTCTCACTCTATTGCACTCAGTAGAGTGCTATGGTGTCACAGCTCACAGCAACCTCCACCTCTTGGGTTTAGCTGATTCTCTTGCGTCAACCTCGCAGTAGCTGGGACTATAGGCACCCGCCACAATGCCTGGCTATTTTTTTGTTGCAGTTTGGCCTAGGCCGGGTCCGAACCCGCCACCCTCAGTAAATGGGGCTGGCACCCTACCCACCCTACCCATAGGTGCCTCCCATGTTTTTTGACTTTTTAATAATGGCCATTCTGACAGGCATAAGGTGGTATATCATTGAGATTTTAATTTGCATTTCTGTGATGACTAATGATGTTGAGTATTTTTTCATGTTTGTTGGTCATTTAACTATCTTCTTTTGAAAAAAAATATGTTCATCTATTTTGTCCAATTCCTGATAGGGTTGTTTTTGTTTTTTGTTTTTTTCTTGCTGATTTGTTAGAGTGTAGTCCTTTGTAGATTCTGGATATTAGTCCTTTGTTGGATATATAGTTTGCAAATATTTTCTCTCATTCTGTAGGTTGTCTGTTTACTCTGTTGATTATTTCCTTTGCTGCAAAGAAACTTTTTAGTTTAATTAAGGCTAATTTATTTACTTTTGTTGTTGCTATATTTGCTTTTAGACTCTTAGTCATAAATTCTTTGCCTAGGCTAATGTCCAAAAGAATTTTTCCTGTTTTCTTCCAGAATTTTTATGGTTTTGGCTTTTTTTTTTTTTTTAAGAGACAGAGTCTCACTTTGCTGTCCTCAGTAGAGTGCTGTGGTGTCACAGCTCACAGCAACCTCCAGCTCTTCAGCTTAGGCGATTCTCTTGCCTCAGCCTTCCAAGTAGCTGGGACTAGAGGCACCCACAACAACAGGCTATTTTTTTGTTGCAGTTCGGCCAGGGCTGGGTTTGAACCCACAACCCTTGGTATATGGGGCCAGCACTCTACTCACTGAGCCACAGGTGCCGCCCATGGTTTCAGTTCTTACATTTAAGTCTTTAATCTGTCTTGAGTTAATTTTTTTTTATAATTTTATTGAATCATAATTCTGTACATTGGTGCAATCATAGGGCACGATTCATATACATTCAGAAATGTTTTGATCGTACTGTTACGGATAGCCTTCATGGCATTTTCTTGATCACTATATAAAGACA
>CAUYON010123091.1:0-35863 GCA_963573935.1 Arctocebus calabarensis | reverse complement strand
GCCAAACAACAATGTCGGCTGCAACCAAAAAATGGCCGGGTGTTGTGGTGGGTGCCGGCAGGCCCAGCTACTTGGGAGGCGGAGGCAGGAGACTGGCCTGAGCCCAGGAATTGGAGGTTACTGTGAGCTGTGAAGCCACAGCACTCTATCCAGGGTGACAGCTTGAGGCTCCAGAGCCTGAGGGAACACTAAGCATGTCTTTGATATTCCAAACATTAAAATTCATTTCTTATGATTATACCTTACCCTGCTTCGAGGCCTCAAAGCCTGATTTTTATAAAAGTATAGCTATAGCCAGAAGTTAACCAGCCATTATTCCCTGACTTCTTATGGCCGTAACTGGTTACTGCTAAATGATGCTACTCTCACTCACAGGTGCAAGATTTGTGACTTCTTCCCACTTCTTCTATAGTTGACATTGCCGTCACGAAACCCAAGACCTGTGCTTCTCTAGATAATATTATAAAGCCTAAGACTGGTCTTTGAAGTGTATTTCAGACTCTGCATTCTGGGGTGACCCACTGTGGCCAGCTGGGCCTTTGGATACATGTAAGAATGGATCCAACAGCTTTGAGACCCCTTACCCAGGAAATCTCCTTACTGAGAAGATAATCCCTGCTTCCCAACCCTATGAACTCATCCCCCACCAAGTAGCAGACCCAATTCCCAAACTCTTTGCCCACCAAATTATCTTTAAAAACCCTTTCTCCCAGATTCTCAGGGAAATGGATTTGAGTAGTTCTTCCCATCTCCTGTGATATTAAACTCTTCCTTTGCTGTAACCCACGCCATCTCAGCGTATTGGCTTCCTCTTGAGCAGTAGGTAATGAACCTGGTTGGGCTATATAACAAAAGCAAATTTAACAACAAATTCAAACTAGAGTGACCCTTGCCTTTAAATTGTATCTTTGTATGTGAACATTCCTTGCACTGAGGACAATGTCATCATGATAGGACTATCATATTAACAAGAGGGAATTTTCCAAAGGAAGGAAGTCGAGTAGGCTGGAAAATGCCACTGGATTGGACACTAGATTGTAGTTAAACTTGGGGAGAGCAAAGTCAGCAGAGGCCTGCCACCACCAAGCCTGAGGTTTCTCTTCATATCTGCCTCCTGCACCCCTAAGGACTTATGGTCTGGCCACACTTACCATTCCCCCAGGTGCCACAACTCTCTAGTTTTTTGTTTTCTCTTCCTCACCCCAGTTTATCCTTTTGATCGACTTTCATAGATTCTCCAAAATTTAGCTTAAATTCAAACGTTTGGAGAGGTCAGTTCTTTGCTCCCAAAAAGGAGGAGCCTTTCCCATCACTTGGTGTGCTCTTTCACTTGGTCAAGTGTCATTACACTGTTTGCTATGTGTGTCTGTCTCCTCCAGCCTGCAAGCTCCTTAAAAACAGGGACCTGGACTAATGCACCTTCGTATCCCAGGCACTCAGCATAGGGCCTGGCTCTGAAATGAGCTCAGTGCACACTGATGGATCAATGCCTGGAGGGATGCACTCGATGATCTGATCCTTCTCTTTTAGAAAAGCATGACCTGGTTGCCATGGTGCTAAGAGAGTGCTTTTTGTACCTGCTGTTTTCAGGATGAACAAATCATGTTCAGCTGACCACACTTTGGCATTGGGCCAGCAGGATCTGCAGACTTCAGCAGGATAAATGCTAGGCCAACCCTGAGATGACAAAGACACCTTTCTCTCTTTTGAGCAGGTAAACTATAGAGTAACAGCAGAGAATTTCCCTTTTTTTTAATCCCTGGAAGATTTTAAGTGCTCTCTTTTGTCAGTATGACCTTAGCTCTCCTGCCAGTTTTCTCTGTCCTTCTGCACTGTCTTTTCCATCTTCGTATCAGCTGCTATTCTGCAACAGGGGCCAGCAAACTATAGCTTGTGGGCTCAATCTGACCCACTACCTGTTTTTGTAAACAAAGTTTTATTTGTGACAGAGCCATATCCATTTGTTTACATATTGTCTACAGCTGCTGATGCTCTCCAGTGGTAGAGTTATGACAGACCGTGTGCTTGCAAGGCTGAAAATATTTACTATCTTGCCCTTTATAGAAAAAAGTTTTCTGATCACATAAATACCTGGACTACTGTACTAGAGAATGAACTTCATCCAATGAAAGACAAGTAGAAAATAATGTAACTAAAAATGGGAGGAGAAAGAAAGAGAAAAACAGAATAAGCTTTGATGGTTATATGGGCAATGAGTGGGAGATACAGGCTGCTACAATATTTATAAACCAGATGGTAAAAGTATAAGTAAGAAAATAGGACATAGGAGAGTAAAAGGGTATACATACAAAATAACCCCTAGGATAAAATTATAAACCTTCATAAATACAAGTTTTTTCCTTTTTTTTTTAGAAACAGGATCTTGCTTATTGCCCAGGCTAAGGTGCAATGGCATGATCAAAGCTCACTGTAACCTTGAACTCCTGGGCTTAAATAATGAGCTGGGACTATATGTGCATGCCAGCACACCCATCTAATTAGTTTTCCTTTGTTTTGGTAGAGAAAAGATCTCACTATGTTTCCAAGGCTGGTCTTGAACACCTGGTCTCAAGCACTCTTCACACCTTGGCCTCCCAAAATGCTGGGATTATAGGCATGAGCCACTGAGTCTGGCTTTCTTTTACTTAAACAAAAATATATTTATGAAGGGCATGGTCTGCACTAAAAAAAGAAAAAAAAAAAGCTGGGAATGGTGCCTGTAGATCTAGCTGCTTACGAGGCTGAAGAAGGAGGATGGCTGAGCTCGGAGTCTGAGTGAAAGTGAGCCACTGAGTTCCATTCACCCTGGGCCACAGAGTGAGAACTAGTCTCAAAAAAAGGGGGGGGGTGCCTGTGGCTCAGCGAGTAGGGTGCCAGCCCCATATACTAAAGGTGGTGGGTTCAAACCCAGCCTCGGCCAAACTACAAAACAAAAAAATAGCTGGGCGTTGTGGTGGGTGCCCGTAGTAGTCCCAGCTACTCGGGAGGCTGAGGCAAGAGAATCGCCTAAGCTGTGGAGTTGGAGGTTGCTGTGAGCTGTGTGATGCCATGGCACTATATGGAGGGTGATAAAGTGAGACTCTGTCTCTACAAAAAAAAAAAAGGAAAAGAATACATTGCATAGAGAAAGAAACATAGGAGATATAATACACATGATCATTATAAAATAATGTAACAAAGTAGAGACTCAATATATCAATGACTATGAGTGGGTTCATAAAAAGAAAAAGAGTTTCAATTTGCCTCATGCTAATCAGCCTTCTTGGCAGGAACTCTCTGTTCTCTCCTGAACTCACCCAATCCGGCTCCAGTTCTCGCCATTTCGATGAAGCTATAAGGTAACCAATGGCCTTCAAAGTTTCCATTATTCTATTCCCAGTCTTTCAGCAGCAGTTGACAAAGGTGAGTGCTCCCTCCCCCTCAAACACTGTGTTCATCTGACTTCTGAGATAGCCCCTCTCCTGGTTTTCTCCTCCCCTGATATCTCTCAGCCTCTTTTGCTGGATTCCTCCCCTCTTCCTGAGCTAATCAAAGGCTAGACTGTCCCTGTCTCTTCACGATTCCTCCCAGTGTATTCAATCATCCCCTTAACTTTAGTGGATAGGCCGATGATCCCTGGGTTTGAATCTCACACCCTGAGGTCTTCCCTAGACTCACACTCAGTTGTCTACTCAATACCCACACCTGGGTATAGGATAGAACTCTTAACCCTCTTAATGCCAAACTACAGATGTGTTGCCCCTTATTTGTTTTTCCACTACAGCTTTTTCTGTCCTAGGAAGTGGCACCACCATTCAGCTGGTTGCTTTGGCTGAGCAGTAGGAGTCACTCCAGCCTCTCTCTCTTTCCTGGGAGTTTCTCTGTAAGTCCTATTGGCTCTAACTGGACCACTTTTCATTTGCCTCACAAGATCATTGAGGGCCCAGCCACCCTCCTCAATGGTCTGGGCTACTAACTGGACTTTCTGCCTCCACCCGTGCCTCTGTCTCTGTTCTCCACACATCTATCAGGGGCATCATTCCAAAATGTGGGTCAGATCATACCGCCCCTGTTCAAAACTCTCCAATTGTTTCTCATCCATGCTCGCAGGAAAGTCTAAAGTTCTTAATGTGACTTTCAAAGTCCTACTTGTTCTTCGGCATTGTAGTTCATGCCTGTAATCACAGCACTTTGGGAGGCTAAGATGGAAGGATCACTTGGGGCCAGGAGTTCAAAACCAGTTTAGGCAACATAGCAAGACCCCATGTCTAGAAAATACATACACACACACACACACACACACACACACATTTTTAAAGAGAAGACTAACAAAATCCTACATGTTCTGGCCCCTGCCTCACTAATTTCATTTCCAGATGCACTGGCTTCTCTCCTGTTTCCAGAATACGCCAAGCATAGTCCTGCCTCAGGGCATTTTGCCATCTGGAAGAGTCTTCCCTCAGGCATCGTCAGGCTCTGTGCTGCTCTCAGCTCTCTGCTCCTCAGAGAGGGTTTCCTTGACAATCCTGTACAAAGTAGCACCCCTTCACTCACTCTACCCCAGTCTGAAAATAACAGGCACTCAATAAATAATTGTGGAATGAATGAATGAATGACCCATAGTCCTGTAGTTTGTGACCTCTGACATAGTGTTTCCAAATTCCTGACAGATTTTAATCTTTGGGAATTGGGAATGAATTTATAGGAAGTCTGAGAAATTCCTGAAATCCTAAATCAGGTCCAGGTTGTGTCATGTATATTCATTTCTTTTTTTGAAAATGAAAATATTTTGTTTGCTTTACAAGAACTGTCAGCTATAGTAAAGATCCCAAAAGTGGAAAATGCCAGTGAACATTATTATATAGTATTAGAGTAGCATAACATTGGAATCTCCTAGAAGGGTTAACTACCACAAGGAATCATGTATCAACATCACCAATATTAGAACTTATTTCCAATGCCCTTCCAAAACTTGCTATTTTTTTGAAGATCAATTATAGGATTTTTCTAAGTACAACATGAAGTAAAACTGCTTAATATTTATTTGACTCACAAGAAAATTCACTTAGCAGAAATCATGCCAGAAACACACTTATGTTATGTAGCAATTACAAGGAAGAATGGCTGATTAAATGGTGAAAGAGTTTCTGCCCTCCTGGGCATGGTTCCCAGGAATGTCAGGCTTAACCTTTGACTCCATGGAGCAGCTTTTGCTTCAACTTGACTTCAGTGTATGCCTTCAAACCAAGCATGTCTCAAAGTGTATTTGTTAAGCTTGAATTCCTGAAGAATTTTATTTCTTTCCCCCATTTTCCTGATTTCTCAAATTATTTTTCTTGGGATCAAAGTTTCAGAAAAATATGCATTTGCACAGAAATGCTGGGAAGGAATTCCCACAGGCAAACAATGTCTGAAAGCAGTTCCACCTTAATTTTAGGCAAATAGGCACAATGCAAGCTGCAGTGCAGGACCTGAGCTGTGCTGAAGGTGTCAGCTGGACACAGATGAGAGTTTAGGGAAACAACAACCCCAGATTTCTCTCTCCTCAGCCTGCTGGGGCTGCGGCTCACGTCTGGTTACTGGCTATGGAAAATGTGCCGGGTGTTGCCCCAAGCACCAGTGGGAAAGGGAATTTAAGGACAACCAAGAGAACGCAGAATTGAATAGTTGAAACAGAACCTCCTGAATGGGAAGAATAATACTTAAAAATTACAGAAATCACGAAGCAGAAAATGAAGAAAATCTCACTACAGAAAATCATGAAACTGTTATGTGTCATTTTTTGAGGAACAATATTGAAAGGCAAACAATACTACTTCCTTGTTGGAAAACAATTTGGAAAAATGGGTCAACCTGGTTTACATTTTTGGTATAATTTTTTTGAGTAATGCCACTGATTGGAATTCATTCTAAGGATGTGATTCCAAATGCACCAAAACGATTTATGCAAACAAATATTGATTCAGACTATCCCTTTATCCACTCAGAATAATCAGGAAAGGGCAAATCCTCAAAGCAGGGCACCATGGAGCCAGTTCCCCAGGATGTTGGAGGCTTGGTCCTGTAACGCGACGAAGGAAGGGACTTCTCTTCCGTGCAGAGGCAGGGGGGCCTGATGAGGCTGTTCTGGGTATTAGGTGCTGGTTGTGTTCAGCAAAGGCTGTTGGAGGCTCATCAAATATCCCTTCTCCCCTTCTTCTTTACTTACAAACTTCTACTTTGGGGAAGAATAACAGCGTACCCAGTTAAAAATCACTATCATCATCTGTGTTAGTAAGGGTTCTCACCCCTGTGTGTGTGCGTGTGTGCGTGTGTGTGTGTGTGTGTGTGTGTGAGAGAGAGAGAGAGAGAGAGAGACAGAGACAGAGAGAGAGAGTTTATTTTAAGGAATTGGCTCAAGTGACTAGGGGCGGGCTGGCAAATCTGAAATCTGCAGGGCAGGCTGGCATGCTAGGGACTCCAGGAATAGTTGAAGCTCACGACCAAAGGCAGTCTGATGGCAGAATTCCTCCTTCTCTGGATAGGTCAGTCTTTTTCTTGGGGCCTTCAGCTGATTGGACAAAATTTACCTACATTATTGAGGATAATCTGCTTTACTCAAAATTTACTGATTTAAATGTTAATCTCATCTAAAAAATACCTTCATAGGAACATCCAGACACATTTGCCAAGTACCTGCTACATATCTAAGTACTGTAAACCAGCCCAGTAGACACATAAACCATCACACTGTATGACCCAGTTTTCAGTGAGATGCTGAGTAGGGCTTCTGGAAAAGGCTTCTGAAGAGGGGGCATGATACTGGTACACATCCTGTCACTTCATCCTCAGGGTTTTTGCCTGAAAGAAGAGCCTGAAAGCTGGTGGTTCATTAGCTATCTTGCACTAGCTCTAAGGAAAAAGCCAAGAGAAACTCAAAAGAACTCAGCCCCAAGGCTTACACCCACCTTGGACTTGCATCACTGGATTTCTTTTGAGATATGAGACAGAGAGAACACATGCAAGAGAGCTCAGGAGCTAGCACCATGTGGTTATGCCTCTGATTTCCATCTCTCTGTTACTTGCACCCAAAGACAATTCCCAACTAGCCCACCACTCTTTGCTCCTTGGCCACCCAGAACACTCTTGGATGTGAGCATTCCAGAGCCTGGCCTGGGCTCCCATTCATTCTGAGTTTTCCTGATTTCCCTTCAGCAGATTCCCTGCCACTCTGGTGAGGGAAGTTATGAGCACAGTTTCGTAAGACTGGATCATGGAGTCTGAGGGAGGACTGGCCAGATGTGAGGCTGAGAGCAGGCCATGGTGGGTCCAGACTTTATCATGGAGGAGATGGAAAGTCATGGATGGTTTTAAAGAGTGTGGGGAAGTAACATGGTCAAATCTAAATATAACCCAGGCACAGTGACTCATGACTGCAACCCTAGCACTCTGGGAGGCCAAGGCAAGAGGATTGCTTGAGTTCAAGAGTTTGAGACCAGCCTGAGCAAGAGTAAAACCTCATCTCTACAAAAAATAGAAGATTTAGGCAGGAGTCATGGGAAGGGCCTGTAGTCTCTGCTCCTCAAGAGGCTAAAGCAAGAGGATCACTTGAGCCAATAGTTTGAGATTGCAGTGAGCTATGATGATGCCACTCCACTCTACCTGGGGCTACAGAATGAGACTCTGTCTAAATAAATAAATGGAAAGAACTGAATTTAAATTTTAAGTGGATATTATTCCTTCCTCCAACAGGCAGTTTATGATCCTCATACCAAACCCTTTACCCATAGATGTATCCTTGGTGGCCAAAGATTAATCATCTCTTACCCTACCAGGGAGTCAACAATGGCTATGATCTTCTAGATAATCTCAGATAGTATCATCATGGGCATTGAGTTTAGAACTAAGGAGGTGGTGCTCTTGCTGTCTTAGCTCTGGTTCAAAGCTATGCCAAGTGTGTCCTATCCAGTCCTGATCCTTGAACCATGAGGAGAAGTTTAATAAGCTGGAGTTTGTCTAGGTAAGTTTGTCCTGGAAACCAATGGGGAATTTCTGAGGGTTCTGGGATAGATGGCTTAAAGGAGACAAGGGGGTATAGGGCTCCTGTGCACAAATGACTAAAGGCAGAGGAAGCAGAGGGGTCTGTGTGGCCCAGGAGAGCAGAGCAAGGACTGCTGGGCTGAAGCTACTGGGAGGCAGATTTTTGTCCAATATAAAGAATCTTCTCTGGATCAGAGTTGCTCTCTGAGGACAGGAAGCCCATCCTGAGAGGAGCTTGAGAGGAGACTGAGGAAATCCCTTTTCCTCAACCTCCCAGGGAATCCGGAGCCAGGACCACAACTCAAAAGCCTGTGGGAGCCAGGTGACTTATCAGTGGGAGTGGCCCAGCTAAAGGCACACAACTGAAAGGTTAAAACTAACAGCAACAACAATAAACACTTCGTAATCAAACCAAGATGCTGGAGAGGTGGGATTCAGTCCACAGCAGCACAACCTCTGCTAAGGAAGGTAGGAGGAGCGGGGCTCATGTATTATGATGGTTTCTTGGGGCTGCCATGGCAAAGGAACTGCAAACGGGTGCCTTAAACCACAGAAACAGTTTTGGAGACTAAAAGTCCAAGATCAGAGTGTTGGCAGGGCCATGTTTCTTCTGAAGCCTCTGAAGCAGCGGTTCTCAACCTCTGGGTTGTGACTCACCGGAACCTTGTTAAAGGGCCATGGCATTACAAAAGTTGAGACCCACTGCTAAAGGAAGAGTCTTCCAGCTTCTGGTAGCCCCAGGCTTTCCTTGGCTTGTGGCAGCATAACTACTACCTCTGCCTCCGTCTTCATGTGGCCTTCTTCCCCCTGTGTCTATGTTCAAATCTTCCTCTTCTAAAAGGACACTGGTCTTGCTGAGATAGTATAGGAGAAGGACTCAGACTGCCTGCCTGATCCTTGAGCCAAAGCTTAAGTCTGCTTACGGTACTGAACAAAAGGTTTGAAATGATTAACACCAGCTTCAGTAGAAGGTAGCTGCTTCCTGTAACAGGACAGAGCCAGGGTCCACTAGCCTGAAAGCCAGAACGAACCGGCTACTGCCAAGATGAAGACCAAAGTTGACTTTTCATAGACCTTTTGCCTCATTTTAATGCTAAAAATCACGCATTTAACATGCTAATGAGACATGCCACATATGAAGCATGAGCATCAGATGGGCAGCTGCCTATAAAACGCCACCTTTACATGCTATGATGTCATTGTTGGCGTCAAACTTTCTCTCTCTAACCTTTAGCAGTTCCCCCAGCCCTTAACCAGCACTGTCTCTCTTTTTTCTGAGCAAAAGCACCCCTCCAACCTTGCCTGTATAAATTCCTTTTTCTTTTCTTTTTTTCTTTTTTTTTTTTTGAGACTGAGTCTCACTTTATCACCCTGGGTAGAGTGCTGTGGCATCATAGCTTACAGCAACCTCCAACTCCTCTTGCCTCAGCCTCCCAGTAGCTGGGACTACAGGTGTCCACCACAACACCCGGCTTTTTTTTCAGAGATGAGGTCTTGTTCTGGCTCAGGCTGGTCATGAACCTGTGAGCTCAGGCAATCTACCTGCCTTGGCCTCACAAGTGCTGGGATTACAGGCCTGAGCCACAATGCCTAACAATACATTTTTTTTTCTATCTTGTGCCAATTTCCACTGCTTTGGGGACCAAGAGCTGTGAGGTCGATAACACTACTGGCTTACGGGGTCACCTTACTCCGATTAATATGAACTCATCTTAATCTACTTAATTACATCAGCAATGACCATTTTCAAATAAGGTCAGATTCGTAGGTGACCTCATCTTTTAGGGGGACACAATTCAAATCGTAACAGAGTCTGAGTCCATCCAGCTGGAGACTTGTCAGTGTCGGAGTAGCACCTCGCTCTGGTGAGGCTTTTTTTGTTTATTTGTCTGTTTTGCATATTTTGTCTTCCTAGCTTGAATAAGCTTCTTCCTTCCCAACAAACTGGAAAGGCCAGAGCAGCACTAACATTTACTGACTGACCTCCCTTCTTTGGTTAGGTGTTGGTTTGTGGGTAGCTGCTCCCCTCTGCTGGACAGAGTGAAACCTGCTCTCCAATTTCTTAGGGATTTTGTTTCCCTAAATCACAAGTTCACAAACTCAGAGCAGGAAGGGACTAGAAGTTCATCAGGCCCAGCTGCCGTCATTGATCAGATAGGGAGACTGAGGCCAGAACGGGGAAAGGCCTTGTTTAAGGTCATGCAAAGAGAGGTAGGGCTGAGATTGTGAATGTGTGGCCTTCCCTCCCACAGCAGAGTCCAGGAAGCATTATTAGGGTCCTGGAGGTGTGGGCTGGAAGAAAGCCAGCTGTGCATCTAAGAAAGCAGTGCACACCTTAGCTTGGAAGGCAGGCTGAAGGGGAAGGAGAAGGCACAGAAAAAGGACTGGGTGCCTTACTTCTAGTAGAGACACCAGAAAGCTGGAGAGATATAGACCTAGAGAAGTGTGACCAGGACTACTTACTTAGCATAATTTTCTAGTATGTTGTATGAGTGATGCCAGCTTTGCTGAACTCCATACTCTTCAAAAGTCACATATAAACAGAACATTTGTAAAGCAAATTTTCTTTTTACCCTTTCCTTCCTTCTCTCGTGTCCCAGATGCAGACTTTGTGGCTCTTACCATTTTCATTATATGTGGCCCAGTGATTAAGGTGAGTTCATCGTTCTATTAGACCCCAAATGTACAATAGCTCAAATGCAACAGAACTTTAATTTTTGCTCATGTCAGTAATTCAGAGAGGTTATTGTAAAAAGGAGGGGCAATGAGGTCTGTTCCATATAGTCATTCAGGAACTCAGGCTCTTTCATCTTTAACACCCAGGGTTGCGTTGGCCATGATATGCAGGCAGCAGAACAGGGAAGAGCATGGAGGATGACAAGTGGGGGTGGGAAGTGCTACATGTCAAATGTGACTTTGTTTCATAGGCTAGGACTCAAAGGACCAAGAAAAGACAAGAAAAAACTAAGTCCAAACCTCCGTTAGATGTTGATCTGATGGGAGACACAGCACCACAAGAATATGCGTCACAGACCTCTTAGAGCAGTGGTTCTCAACCGTCCTAAGACCATGACCCTTTAATACAGTTAACAATTTCATTGAGGGCCCCTCTGTGAAATCCAAGATAGAGCTTTTCCAGAAGCATGCCTCTCATGGGCTCTTCCTTATCAATAACTGAGTGCAGCAGAGATACTGGGAGTACAGGGGACTCCAGTATTGCTAACTTTAGTTCAATAAATCCATGGTGGTTTTGTCAAACCTTTCCTGGACAGTGCAGGGGGCTAGTGAGTTTCCACCCTACCATCTCTCCCTCTCTCTATCACTCAGGGTCAGAGTTATATTGTGGGTCTGATGGGTCTGCTGGCCTTCTCTGGCTTCCTCCCTATTTCCTTTCACACAGGAGTTTCCTCTAATAAAATCCTTGCCCCCTTAATTCTGTCTTGGTATCTACATCTTGGAGGACCCAATGAACAAAGACTACCTCCTGGTATTCTGATGATCCCAACCTTGGTTAAGGTCATATGGCGCAGGTGGTGAAGATGGATAAGATCTGTTTAAACAATAGATGCCTTGGGCATATCCAGAACCCCCTAACTCAGCAAATATGCATTAAAGGGAGAACGAAGCCAAGTTAAGGAGTGGATTCAGCTGGAAAGGAGAAAGAGAACAGCAGAGGGAAGTAGAGCCCCAGAGGTCCAACCTCCCCTTTCCCTTCCCTGCAAAAAAGAGCTAGGAGAGAGAAATGCCTCCCAAGGCCTCGAACACCTGGGGCTGAGAAAAGGCTGCCCTGAGGGGCAAGTGGAAGAGGTAAGTGACCTCTTTAGGCCCCTGAGGCATGTCCTTCAATAGTGAAAGAGCAGCTTCTATTCCAAGATCTGCTGAGGACCTGAAAGAGACATTCTCTCCAAAGGCAGGTTTTATAGGCCAACCAATTCTAGACCAGAGGGCCGTGGGGAAGCACTGGGGTATGGCCTGGAAAGGCCACTGTGCAGAGCCCATTCTCCAGCAGCACCAGGGTTCCAGAAGTCCAGGGCAACATGGCAAGATCCCTGTCTCAAAAAATGAGAAAGAATAAAAAACAAAAAATTAACATTCATTGTAAGTTATCTAGTAAAATAAAAGCCAAATAAATTATAACTCATATCAGATCTTGAAATAAAAGTTTAAAAAATAAAAACAGGAAGAGAAGTAGTAGCATAGACTTCCATACTACTGGGAAAGGAAAGTTCATTATGGTGAGCCCGTCTACTTTTATACTCCTGGTGTAGAACTATCGGTCAAAAGGCAGTGTGTACAGTGTGTACGGTCAGCTTCGGTAGATACTGCCAGAGTTCTCAAAAATGTCTATACTAGCAGACACTGTCTTTAGCAGTGTAGGGGAGTCCCAGACTATCACCTGGCATTTTACAGCATTTTCATTTTATGCCTGTTTTTGAGAATCCAGCTTTTCTTTTTATTATTTCAAAATATCATGGGGGTATGCATGATCTCAGTTATGTTGGTTGTTTTTATAATGCTAGAATCAGACTTTTATGTGTGTCTGTCATCCAGAAAGTATTCACTGTACCCGTTAGGTAGTTTTTCACCTGTCTCCTCCTACCCCCTCCTTCCTAGTTGATTTCCATTGAGTTTTATTTCTCTCTGTGCATAGGTGTGCTCCAATTTAATAGTGAGTACATGTGTGTTTAATAGAGAGTACACTGTGCTTATAGCACAGTGATTATGTGCAGGCCACATGCACTGAGGCTGGTGGGTTTGAACCCTGCCCAGGCCAGCTAAATAACCATGACAACTGCAACAAAAACAAAAAAATGGCCAGGAGTTGTGGTGGGCACGTGTAATCCCAGCTACTTGGGAGGATGAATTATTTAAGCCCGAGTTTGAGGTTGCTGTGAGCTGTGACACCACAGCACTCTCCTGAGGGAGACAAAGTGAGACTTTGTCTCAAAAAAAAAAAAAAAAGTGAGTACATACATTGTTTGTTTATCCATTCTACAGATGCTTCATCTGGGATAGGTCTCCAGTTCCATCCAAATTGTTGCAAAACTCATTATTAAGTCATCTTTCTTCATGGCTGAGTAGTACTCAGTGGTATACATATACCACATTTTGTTAATCTACTCATGAATTGATGGGCATTCAGGTTGATTCCACATCTTTGCAATTGTGAATTGTGCTGCAATAAACATTAGTGTCTTTCATCAGACACTAATGGGTAGATACCCATGGTGGGCTTGCTGGATTGAATGGTAAGTCCACTTTTAATTCTTTGAGTAATCTCAATACAGTTTTCCATAGAGGTTGTACTAATTTGCCATCCCACCCACAGTGTATAAATATTCCTTTCTCTTGGCATTTATGCCAGCATCTATTGCTTTTTGGACTTTTTGATAAATGGCTTTCTAACTGGAGTAAGGCAGTATCTCATTGTGGTTTTAATTTGCATTTCTCAGATGATTACTGAAATATAAACATATGTTCATTGGCCAGTTGTCTTTCTTTTTATTTGGCACAAATATAGAGACATAGACCCATGAAGTAGAACAGAAAACTCAGATATACACGTGAAGCCAGCCACTGGTCGGTGTGGGGGCTACACCTGTAATTCTAGCACTCTGGAAAGCTGAGGCGGGAGGATCACTTGAGATCAGGACTTCAAGACCAGCCTAGCAAGAGTGAGACTCAGTCTCTACTAAAAATAGAAAAAAATTATCTGGGCCCAGCTACTTAGTAGTCCCAGCTATTCTGGAGGCTGAGGCAGGAGGATCCCTTAAACCAAGGAGTTTGAGATTCCTGTAAGCTAGACTGACAATAGCATTCTAGCCTAGGCAACAGAGTAATACTGTCTCAGAAAACCAAACCAAAACAAAACAAAAACGAACCCCCTTCCTCTTACAACTATTTGATCTTTTGACAAAAGAGACACTATACACTGGGGAAAAAAAGTCCCTATATAATAAATAGAGAAAATTGGATATTCACATTTAGAAGAATGAAACAAGACCTATATCTCTCACCACTTACAAAAATTAATTTAAGATGGATAAAGGACTTAAATGTAAAGTCAGAAACCATATGAATTCTAGACGAAAATGTTGAAAAAAACCTTTCTAGATATCTGGGCAAAGAATTTATGAAGAAGATCCTAATGGCAATCACAGCAACAACAAAAATAAATAAATGAGCCTAGACTTGATTAAATTAAAAACCTTCTGCATAATCAGTGTATCCTGGTTTCTTGTACCCTTAATGAGTCCCCAACAATTAAAAAAAACCAAAAACTCTTCTACACAGGAAATAATTAGCAGAGCAAATAGACACTCTACAGAATGGGAGAAAATATTCAAACGCTGAAATATGAAAAGGTCTAATAACTAAAATCTACAAAGAACTCGAACAAAACAGCAATAAAAAAATCAAACTATCCCATCAAAAAGCAGGAATCCCCCTTTTCCAACTACCTACTGTTGTGGGGCGAGAAAAGACCACACGGCCAAATTAAAGTGTCTGAATGAAGTCTTTTTTTTTTTTTTTTTGAGACAGAGTCTCAAGCTGTCACCCTGGATAGAGTGCTGTAGCATCACACCTCACAGCAACCTCCAATTCCTGGGCTCAAGAGAGTCTCCTGCCTCCACCTCCCAAGTAGCTGGGACCACAGGTACCCGTCACAACGCCCGGCCATTTTTTGGTTGCAGCCGTCATTGTTGTTTGGCGGGCCGAGCTGGATTCGAACCCACCAGCTCAGGTGTACATGGCTGGCACCTTAGCCCCATTGAGCCACAGGCGCCGAGCCAGCAGCCATCATTCTTGTTTGGCGGGCCCCGGGCTGGATTCGAACTCACCAGCTCAGGTGTACGTGGCTGGCGCCTTAGCCTGTTGAGCCACAGGCGCCTAGCCCCGAATGAAGTCTTTTATTAGCTGGCCGGCGGCTGACCCTACAACCCCAGAAAAGGACCGAGAGAACAGCCCCAAACAGCGGCACCTGCGGCTCAAAAGAGTAGGGGCCCTGGCCCCATATGCTGGGGACGGGTTCAAACCCAGCCCCAGCCAAAAACAGCAAAAAAAAAAAAAAAAAAAAAAGAAAGAAAAAGAAAAGAAAAAGGGAACAACCCTGACCTAAACATGTTCAGGGTATATATAGGGTGGGCTACATAAGCTGATGCAAGCAAGCAGGCAGCCGGTTCTCATGACCGACGTTTTTCACAGAAGCAGATCCAGCCATTAGCAGAAAGATAAACAATTCTTACAGCACTAGCTTGTTAAGTCCTTATTTTGCTCTTCCCCAGACTGGGGGTGATGGTGCCTGGCGCCATCT
Source organism: Arctocebus calabarensis (assembly GCA_963573935.1). Lineage (NCBI taxonomy): Eukaryota > Metazoa > Chordata > Mammalia > Primates > Lorisidae > Arctocebus > Arctocebus calabarensis. The sequence goes on along the minus strand of CAUYON010123091.1, from coordinate 20,550 downwards.
CAAGGCTATAGTATCCTTTACCTCCATTCCTCCCTCCTGCCCCGCTCCCTGGTCTTGGGGTTGGTGTAAGAGGTTGAGCAAGATAAACATACATTGAACAGGATAGGTTCAAAGCTTGTCTGAGGGAAAGGGCCCTTACAGCTTTTGTCTGTCACGACTACTTGGTCAGCAGAACACATTTTTAGCAAGCATGCAGTCGGCCTGCCCTATGCCCTGTTACAGGAACTGTGTTAATGAGAGGGGAGGGGATGTCTCATACTTTCTTTCTCTGTCTCACTAGCCATTGGAGCAGGAGGAAGCCTCTCTGGATATTTGGTCAGCTGAGACAACGCCAAGCGGAGGGATTTATAGGGCAGAGAGATTCTCATCTCCACATCCCAGATTTTTCTCATCTCTTCCTTTCCCTCATGTCGGCTTGTCCAAACCCTGCGTGCTCCGTAAAGGCAGGCCAGAATTTACTTCTCTAAAAAGCTTCTGATGACCCTAGCCCCTCATTCCTCCTCCCCTTTCCCCCGTCTTTGTTTTAACATTGGTGAGCCGCGGCTCCATGGCACCGGGCAAATCGTTAACTTCTGTGGGCCTGCTTCCTCATCTACGCAACATTAAGACTAAGTCTCTGTCTGATTTGATATTTTACGACCCTTTTCAGGCGCATGGTGCGAAAGAACAGCAACAGAAGTGTGCAAGTGAGCCAGCGTCAAGCGTCGGTGTACCAGCCTAAGCTTTCAAGGCTCCTTGGGCGTCTCGGTCTGCAGTTCTCCTATGGGGCTGTGTCCTTCCATGTCCACCCGGCTTGGGTGACTTGACGCATTTCTGTGCACATCTGTCAGCTTGCAGCCCCGCCCGCCGCTCAAGGTGCTGAAAGCCCTTTGCCCGCGCCTTCCGGGTTTTGTGTCGAATCTGCAGGCGGCGACCCGGCGCCGCGTACGGGGTGGGGCATGTGCGGCTGCGCGCGCGCCGCGACGTTTACGCGGCGATTTCATCATGCTCCGGGCCGAGCCGCGCGCGCCGCTTCCGCCGCCGCCCCCGCCGCCGCCCCCGCCGGTCCGCACAGGGCTCCCGGCTCATGCCCTCTCCGTGCCCAGCGCTGTTTAGAGCTGTTCGCGCCGCTCTGCTGCTGTCGCTGCCGCCCCGGCTCCCGGTCCAGCCCTCGCTCCCACCCCGCCGGCTCCTCAGCGCTCCCGCCCGCGCCCCGACCTCACACCCCGCTGCCGCCTCCGGGAGCAGCATGGACGGCGCCGGGGTGGAGGAGGTGCTGGCGCCTCTCAGAGTAGCCGTGCGCCAGCAGGTACCGCCGTTTCGTGCCCCCCACTTGGGTGCCCGCTCTCCTCCCTACAGTCTTCTCCTGGTGTCCTCTCCCCACGGCATCCGTCTACTCGTCGGTTACCCCCTTCTGTTCATTCTCTTGTGTCTTTCTCGCTTCCCCACCTCGGACCCAAGACCCTGGTGCCTCGGCCACCTTCCTTCTCTCGCATCCCCGCTCTCTGCTCTTTTTGGATGACTCCCTCGATCCCCGTCCCTGTCTTCCCAGTCTGTTCTCTTTTCCCGGTTCCTGCTCTTGCCCTGTCTCCAATGGAGCTGGGATGTGTAACCCTCTTCGGTTCTCCTCGTGTCCTAACTTCAGTGTTCCAGGCTCTGCTGGGCTCTGTGCACCCTGGGTGTAGAGGTTCCTGATTCTTTCCCTGAAGCTGCCGGTTCTTTCACGTTACCGCCAGACTCTTTAATCGTCAAGATGCTTTCAATTGTATTTCCTCCTTTGCATCTCCTTTCATTCAGTGCTTAGTTAGCCGAACGATTGGCTGAGAAAATAGAGTTGAAACGTGGATGTGAGGAGGTGTCGAACTTTCTTTTCTAATAATGCGGAGAACTCAGCATTCTCCGCGTCTGTCATCTTTTCTGGCTTCTGAAAAGGCCCTTTGAAAGTAGTGAGCTCCCAGATCATAAGCCCGGGGAACTGCAAATACTGCGGAGTTACTTGGTGAAGTCAGCCATCCTTATTATGGAACATCTTGAAATTTGATTTTGCGGAAGGGAGGGAAGGCTGGAGGACTGACTTGGTGACTTAATAATAAAGTCTCCTTTTCCGAGGATTCTGTATAAAGAATAGAATTTAGAGAGGGCAACGAAAAGATTCTTTCAAACGATTCTCTTATCCAGTTAGTTAGGTAAAAGCTTGCAGTAGAACCCTAGGGGTCGATGACCTAGTAGTAAACACCGAACGGGTTTCTCCTGCATAGACGCCTGATGCAATAATTTGCCTTAGCTACGGAGGGAGGAACCCTCTTTCGGATATAATTCATCGGGACACAGCTGCCGCAAATTCAATAAATTCTGCCACTTTGCAGTCTCTACTTGTCACTAGTTTGAGTCTGATTTAATAGTCTTTTATTTTGAAAATTTCATTGTGGGCTTAAATTTTTTTTTATTATTGGTATCAGAACATTGTATTCATATTCTCTGTCTCCCTCTACCCACCTTCCTACTCTCAAATAAAATTAGGTGTGGTTCCTTTGTCTTTTTAGTAAATCTCAATTTTTAAAAAATGTCTTTCCCTTTGGAAAGGAGAATATATCTAATTTGGAAAAAAAAAAAAAACTCTACACACCCAAACCCCTCCCTCTGCCACGTTAGCCTGGAACTGCAGTGCAAATCATCATCCATCTGTAGTAAGACCGAATTTAGTTAACTCAAGTGAACGCTGATCAGATCACAGAATAGCCTTCCCATACTATTACTGTCTCATGAATTGTTTATGTTGTCTTGATTAATTTTTTTGTACTTTAAGATATTTCTGAATATGTGAAATAATTTGTGTAAGTTAGTTTGGGTTCTGTTTTTAATTTTCCAAGGACATATAGCAATTAATTAATTGCCTGAAACGTTAAATTATACTGAGTACAGTATAATGGAATGAAATTTAAAAATCATCTAGTTATCTTTATTGCCTATGCAGAGGTGAGCTACACTGTTATATCTATCCATTTTACATATTTTCATTGTGAAGTTTGTGCAATTGAAGCCCTTCCTGGAGGGATTTTTAGGGTACTTAACAACTGGTCTTATTAGTGGTATATGTTTCTTATATATTTGCTGATCTAGAAGATGAATGAAGTGAGCCTGTCGCTTTAAGAAAACAACTAATAGCATTTGTGGCCAATAATAAAATTAGAGCTTTGGGAAAATTTTGGAATTTTGGAAAACTTGTTACTGTGAGTCTGGCAGTTTCACAGTATAAAAGACATTCCTAATGAGAGATAAGTGGTCATATTAGCAAATGTGGGTTGTTTTGATATTGTATCATAAATAGGTTAATATTTTTAAACTACTTATAACTCAACCAGTATTTTCCAAGTGACCAAAACATATTATAAATTGCTAAAAGATCCATTCAAAGGCTAAGATACATTAGTGGATTTAGGTAACAGAGTACAAAAAGTTCATTGCTATAATTTCTTAGGAATAATCTTGGCTGGGTAAAGTGGCTTGAGCCTATAATCTAGCACTGGGAGGCCAAGGCGGGAGGGTCACTTGAATTCTGGAGTTTGAGAGTAACCTGAGTAAGAATAACACCCCATCTCAACTAAAAACAGAAAGAAAAGAGCTGGCATGTAGTCTCAGCTACTTGGGAGGCTGAGGCAGAGGGATTGTTTAAACTAGGAGTTTGAGGTTGCTGTGAGCTAGGCTAATGCCATGGTACTCTAGTCTGGGCAACAGAGTGAGACTCTTGTCAAAAAAGAAAATAATAATAATAGTCCTGAAGAAATCAGAATGTGTCAGAGTTTTGATGTAGTATCAAAGAAGAGTATCTATAATTATCTGAAAAGCATTTTAAAATTCTCCCTTTTACATATGATTTTCTTCATATACTTGCAAATGAGGCAGATATAAGAATCTAGATCTTCTGTTAAGCTAAAAATTGAGATTGTGAAATTATAAAATTCTTATTCTTTTTTTTTTTTGAGACAGAGCCTCAAGCAGTCACCCTGGGTAGAGTGCTGTGCTTTCACAGCTCACAGCAACCTCCAATTTCTGGGCTCAAGCGAGTCTCTTGCCTCCGCCTCCCAAGTAGCTGGGACTACAGACGCCCGCCACAGCACCCAGCCATTTTTTTTTTTTGGTTGCAGCCGTCATTGTTGTTTGGCGGACCCTGGGGCTGGATTCGAACCCGCCAGCTCAGGTGTACGTGGCTGGCGCCTTAGCCTGTTGAGCCACAGGTGCCGAGCCTAAAATTGTTATTCTTTTCACTTTGGAAAATAGTTACTTTTGTAAAAATGTTTTATGCGTGTTAACATATATTGAGCTTTTATTATTTTGAATGAATTGACAAATGTTTTTTTAAATTTCCATCTTAATTTCAACTACAGGAAATACTGATAGAAACAGTCCACATAAACAAAAGCTTTGAGTGTGTGTGTGTGTGGGTGTCCTCAGTGATTTTTAGCAGTGCGGTAGAGTCCTGACACTGCAGAGTTTTAGAAACACTGCTTTAGGGGAATGGGAGTGTCTGAATTATATGAAGACAGATTTGGGCTGCTGTCTGGAATACAGGTTCCCTTCTCCAGTGGGTTTTTCCTTTACAGCCAAGGATTTTCTCTGATAATCTCACTGCTTCACTTTCTCACTGTCCATCATTCTTCTGTCTGCTGTACTCACTCTTCCTTTGGCCTCTACCACTCTTCTTGCTAGTACCCTGAAGGGACCTTTTCTGTGATCATTTTATCTATCTTCAGCAAGTAACTGTTGATCATTCTCCTGTCTAGAATTGCTTTTTCCCCACTTTGGCTTTGTCTAAATGTTATGTGATATTCAGTAGTTGAAAAAATGTATGGCTCAAAGTCTCTCAGTGCAAGTAGGATCTGTTAAGGTGATTTTTACCTGATCTGGGGTTTAGAGAGGAACTTGGATAGAGATTTGGTGAGATGATTTCAGGCTCATTGTCTGTACTTAAGAGGCTACACTAAAATGATTGAGGTGATATTAGTCTTATGGTCTAACAAAGTAACTAGGATGAAGAAAACCAAGGAGGATTTTTTTTTTTAACCTGTGGTGGAACTTAATTGTTGAGATAGAAAAGGTTTTGAAGACTTGCTAGATGGACTTTCTTTATACCCCTGCTTATTTTTTATGTTGCCAAAGATTAATGCTAGCATAATATAGCCTAGTAATTCAGAATGTTGGATCTGAAGTTGTATTTCCAGTGTTTGGATCCTAACTTTGCTATCTATTAGCTGATGACCATAAGCAAATAATTTAACCTTTATATAGCCAGACTTCTTCATCTGTAACATGGAATTGGGATTATAAACATTAAAATGAGGTAGTTATGAAGATTTGGACAGACACAGGGAGATGCCATGGGAGGATGAAGGCTAAGATTGGAGTAATGCTTCTATAAGCTAAAGAATACTAAAGATTGCCAATAAACCACCAGAAGCAAGGACACGGGGACGGGCCAGATTCTCCCTCACAGCCCTCACAAGCAACCAACTCTGCTAATGCCATAATCTCTGACTTTTAACCTCCAGAAGTAAGATAATAACTTTCTCTTATTTAAGACAACCAGTCTGTGGTACTGTGTTAATAGCAGCTATAGAAAACTACACATGAAAGAATCTACCTTTCACTACCAAAAATGGGTACTGAAGAAAATAAGTATGGGGGGAAAATGAGATAGTTATGTAAAATGCTGAGAATGCTACCTATACTACATAGTAAATTGTAAAATGTTAGATGTTTCTCTGAAAGGATTGTAGCTTATTGGAGTCCTGGTTTTATCAAATTATTGCTGGCATTAAGTTCATATATTTTCTTGTGATTGTCAGATAATACTTGAACCTTCATAAAAGAATTGATGTTTTCTGATAAGATGATAGTAAAGTCTTTAAATGATTTCTTCGGAGGTCTAAATCACTAGTGATATGCATACGTGTGTGGATAATACTGTAATGTGCGTTTCGCATTTTGTTTTTGGAGACAGAGTTTCATTTGTTGCCCTGGGTAGAGTGTCATGATGTCATAGCTCACAGCAACTTCAAACTGTTGGGCTCAAGCGATTCTCTTGCCTCAGACTCCCGAGTAGCTGGGACTACAGGTGCCTGCCACAATGCTTGGCTATTTTTTTTTTTAGAGACAAGGTCTTGCTGTGACTCAGACTGGTCTTGAACCTGTGAGCTCAGGCAGTCCACCAGCCTAGGCCTCCCAAAGTGCTAGGATTGTAGGTGTGAGCCACCACGCCTGGCCCCATGTTTCAGCATTTTGAGATTATTTTTATTGGAATTGGGAGCAATACTATAAAACTCAGATCCTAGTAGTAGTGGGAAGACTTATTAGCATGAAGAGCCAAGGGTTTCCCTCTGCTTTGATTTTCTCAACAGAGAGAGTTAAAGCTCTTACTTAAACTACAAAGGGCAAATGAAAAGTTTATGTAGTTTTTATCAATAAAAACATTTGGAAATCTGGAGATGAACTCCATCCTGACAAGAAACTTCTAACCAGGTGTGTAAAACCAAACATCTTACAGAGGTGAGGGGATGTTTTCTTATATTTCTTGGCAAACTGAATATGCACCGTGAATATATATGAAGGATCCAAGAGGAAGATCCCTTGGAATAATTTCCTCATGTGATAACTACTCTGCTTTATAATCACAGACTCTTAGTTCTAATATATATCATTACGGTAATTTATTCAGGAACTAAGCCTCTAGTGGATGTTTCCTAAGGGTAATTTAGAGATGTTGATGATATTTCACATCAGTTTCATTTAGTATACACACACACTCAAAACCCCCCTAAAAATACAGGTGGTGATGAAGAAAGAAGAAAAATAATTCAAAATTAGGAATCCTTAAATACTTCTGTGTCTAGATCACCTTAAATTCTTTTGTTTTCAGAACTGGATCATTATAAACCATGATTTTAATTATTCCATTATTCAGAATAAATATGACTATTTTCTTTCTTCACCGAAGCTTTAACTCAAAAGTGGGAATCCTCACTCTCATACTACTTCTGAATGAATAGCTAGCCTTGAGTCTGTATGTGCCTAATTTTGTCCTTGACCCTTACAAGACAAAAAGGTGATTCTGGACAATGAATTTTAAATTACTCTCTACCTGTTAACTTGTGGCTTTGATTGCTAGTGTCCTTTGAGAAGCTCCAAGAGAGACTAGATGAAATGCATGGGAGTGCCCATGTATAATATGTGTGAGAGACATTGAAGAGAAAGACTTGCTTACTTTCAGACATTCAGAAAGTACTACTACTACTACTTTTTCAGAAAAAAGGCTCTCAGTCTTCTTATCCCAGTAGCACAGTTAGTGAACACTTATGAGATAGGTGTTCTGACAGGTAGAGAAATGAGTAAAGAATAAGCCAGTGATATCTGTTGCATAGTAAGTACTTGGCACAGTGCTATGATTAATTTGTGGTACCTGTCAGCACATATTTGAGTGCCAGAATTAACATGCCAGAATTTCTGTCCTAATTTGATACAAGCAAATGCAGTCATAGGGTCATCTCGGATTTTATAATGAAGAAGATAAAATGAAGTTAGGTGACTGGGAATGTTGTTTAAGCTAGAGAGGTCAACATAATAGAGTAAAAACTGCTTGTATAAAAGACCATACTTGTATGTCATGGCAGAATGAGGGGAATAACCATAGGCATGCCTTAGAGGTATGGTGGGCGTGGTTCCAGAACACTGCAATAAAGTAAATATGTAACAAAGCAAGTATCTTAATAAAGAAAGTCACATGAATTTTTGGTTTTCCAGTGCACATAAAAGTTATGTTAACATTATATTGTAGTCTTTTAAGTGCACAGTAGCATTCTAGCTAAAAAAAAATGTACATACCTTAATTTAAAAATATTTTCTTGCTTAAAAATGCCAACCATCATCTGATCCTTCAGTGAATTGTGGATTCTTTTGCTGATGGAGGGTCTTGCCTTCATGCTGATGACTGATCAGGGTGATGGTTTCTGAAGGCTGGGCAATTGTGGCAATTTCTTAAAATAAGGTAGTTTCTTATTTTAATGTCAGGTTTTCCACATTGGTTGACCTTTCATGAAAGATTTTTCTATAGTGCATGTTTCCCTTTGATAGCGTTTTGCACACAGTAGAACATCTTTCAAAGTTGGAGTCAGTCCTCAAGCCCTGTCACTGCTTTATCAACTAAATTTATGTAATGTTCTAAATCCTTTGTTGTCATTTCAACAATGTTCACAATGTCTTCACCAGGAGCAGATTCTGTCTCAAATCAGCCCTTGCTGTTTTACCTTGCATTTTTAGGTCATGGAGACAGCTTCTTTCCTTAATGCTCATGAACCAACCTCTCCTAGCTTCAGACTTTTCTTCTGCAGCTTTCTCACCTGTATTCTTGCTGGATGACTTATTCACTTCTGGATGTTTTTTTAACTTCCGTTTTATATTTTTTAATTGCATGTTAATCTGGATAATTCTTTAGGTCTATCTTGTAGGTGACTAACTTTTCAGCTGTCTGATCTGCTATTTAACCTATTTGGTTTTTTCTTTCTTTTTTTTTTTTTTTCAAATGCTAGAATGGGAGAGTTTTTAATTTTAGTGATTCATTTCTACATGATCAATATTGCTTTTTTTCAGGCTGCCTGGTTGTTTTTGATAGTTTCTTATTCTTACTCATATTTTCGATTCCTTCTTTGTTTTAAACATGTTAAGCATTTAAAAATATGTGAGGGGGATAATATTACATAAATTTAGTTGATAAAGCAGTGACATGGCTGTAGTACCTGGGGGATCTAGTTTTCATTTCTGCTGAGTCTTACTCATGGTGGCTTGTTTCTTCATGGGTTTTTAAATTTTGAGTTGAGCACTTGTTATTTGATACCCTTAATCTGGGAAAATCCTATGAGGCTAGTGTGGAAAGTCTGCTCCTCCAGAGAATAATCGCTCCTGTTGGGTGTCTAAGGGCTCAGTTCATTTATCAACTTTAATTTCTCATATCATGTAGATAGTGTTCTGTTTGTTTTCTCACATTACCTATTCAACCACATTACCATAAATGTGGAGTCTCTGTTGTTGGAAGTGAATAAAATACTTCAGAAAATTAGCAAGGGAAAAATCCCAACAATAAGGAGGGGGCAAAGGAAGATGAGTTGGTAGTGATTGTAAAGAAGGCCAGAGAAGTAGGTAGAAAACTAAGAGTAGTTTGTTTATTTATTTTGGTAAATAAGAAGATAGTCTATTAATTGGTTCTTCTGTGATGCCAGTACAAATCTTGCTCTTTCCTACTTTTTATCAATGCTTTTCTTGTCTCCTTTTCATCCTCCAACCCCCACTGAAGAAAAGCATAGTTATTTGTTAATTTGTCTATATGTTCTTCTGGATTATAGATGCTGAAGTCAGAGGTCTTCAGTTATTCATAACAACCTTTTACATTATTCACATTTGGAATGCATCATTCTTACACAGATACCTTTTTAAGGACTAAAAACACATTCCTAACATTTTCGACTTCTGAACTCAATTCTGAATATAAATTCTCTTTGTGGCTAGGGAGATCTTGTGCGAAAATTGAAAGAAGATAAAGCTCCCCAAGTAGACGTAGACAAAGCAGTTGCTGAGCTCAAAGCCCGGAAGAGAATTCTGGAAGCAAAGGTGAGTCCTGGGATGGCAAAATAAGACCACAAATAGGTATGGGATAGCTCATTTTTATTTAATCAGTTTGGGTGGGAGGGACGTAGAAAAGTTTCAGAATAAGCACCATTGGTCTGTCTATCCAAAATACCTTCTCCTCCTTCCCTAACTGGCAGGTTCCTCATCATTCAAAATGTAACTCAAAGTGTCAGCTTTCCTATAAACATTCTTAACCCGTGGCTCCAACAATCCCCGAAGTCTGGACTCTGTAGGCTACGAGAGCTTCCCTGGAAGGCATTGTGCTCTTCTTTATGAATTTTCCTATGCCTGGTTTTGTTGTTTTAAAAGATTTCCTTTTTCTTTCAAGGAAAAGTTATATCAGTCTTACACCTGCTTCTAAACCTTTCAGACAATAAACCTCCTATCACCAAACTTTAATAGTTTTTGCAACTTTGTTTATTTATTTTTTTTGAGACAGAGCCTCAAGCTGTCACCCTGGATAGAGTGCCGTGGCATCACAACTCACAGCAACCTCCAGCTCCTGGGCTCAAGCGAGTCTCTTGCCTCTGCCTCCCAAGTAGGTGGGACTACAGGCAACTGCCACAACGCCCAGCCATTTTTTGGTTGCAGTGTCATTGTTGTTTGGCGGGCCCGGGCTGGATTTGAACCTGCCAGCTCAGGTGTACATGGCTAGGGCCTTAGTCCTTTGAGCCACAGGCACCGAACCAGTTTTTGCAACTTTAAAATCACCATTTTGCTGTAGTGATCCATTAAATATTTAGATTTTGCTTATAGTGCTTATCATCAATTACATCTAAATAAGCTTAGTCTTATAATCTTAGAAGTATATGCTTTCCTAAATAATTAAGTAAAAGTATCTTTTTTGTTACTCAAAGGGGAATTGCTTCTTGGCCTTTTGGCTAAGATCAAGCGTCACTTAAAGTGGAAAAAATAGCAAAGGCTTCTATTATTTTAACTTATCAAAATCTTTTCTGTTTGATAAATTTTATATTGAATTCCTCTTAGGAATAAATTAAATTCAGATATAGAGCTCAAATTCCTACCTACCCTTCTAATTATACACTTTATATTTATCCCTCACAGGAGCTGGCATTGCAGCCCAAAGATGACATTGTAGATAGAGCGAAAATGGAAGATACCCTGAAGAGGAGGTTTTTCTATGATCAAGCTTTTGCTATTTATGGAGGTAGGGAGACAATGATAGAAAGGGACAATTGTGTTGTTAGTGACTCTAATACATTCTTAAATTGAGAACTTGGATTGCCAATTGAAATCTAATTGTATCAGGTCACATAAAAGATACTTTCTGTTTTTTCGTTCTGAGTCACTATTTGGTATTATACCTGTTGTTCTTGCTCTCCACCATATTTATTCTTGAAGACTTTTTTCCATTGGGAATTGTTGGGGGCCCCAAGTATTAAGCATTTGATATGTCCATGTTCTTACACACTCTTTTAAAATACAAAGGAAACTTGGGAATATTAGAGGGCTATTGCAGTACTGGCTAACTGTATTGTGCCCCTCCACACAAGGGCAGGGGTACAACAGAGTTCTTAGCTTATTCTTCATAGATATGTAGATAAATCACATCTTTCTGAATGCTGTATGAAGGTATATAGGCAAACACAATTCATTGATTAAATACACAATATTCTTCAGTCAACAGATAATTACATTAGACTTATAGCACTTTGCCAATGAAACTTGATTCAAGTTTGGCTACACAGATCTCTAAATGTTTAATTTCTTAAGGTTCAAATATCCAAGAATAAATTGGAGACTTGGGTGCTAAAATTTTAGGTCATTGTTATCAGCAGGTGTGAGAAATTATTTTCTAATTTCTAGGCAAAAAGCTATAGTCTGCTTTTTTATTCTGTTACATATAGGGAAACTTCTTTTAAAGGGGCATTTCTATTTGAAATTATAAATATGGAAGTAGTAAGGGGAATAAAAGCTTTTTTATTTTACCTCTGTGAGCTAATTGGAAGTAAGGGTCTTTGGTATTGAGGCATTTGAATTGTTGACTTTTATGCATTTGGGGGGAGTACGTCAAGTCTTATATATTCTTGCCTTTATGTGTTGGGAGTTACAAGGGAAATGCACATTTTCCTTTCATATTTTACAGGTGTTAGTGGTCTGTATGACTTTGGGCCAGTGGGATGTGCCTTGAAGAACAATATCATTCAGACCTGGAGGCAGCACTTTATCCAAGAGGAGCAGATCCTGGAGATAGATTGCACCATGCTTACCCCTGAGCCAGTTTTAAAGTAAGATTCTACTTTAATACACATGTTAAAATAACTTTCTGATTGCAAAGAACTATCCCATGTTCATGTAGAAAATCTGGAAAGTATAGAAAAACAAAGAAATATGTATTTAATACTTACTGGTTGCAGATAGCCATGTTAAAATTGTTGTGTTTATTCTTTCAGTCTTTTTTTCTTTTATGTTCCTATATATTTCAGTGTTAGTTGTACACCATTTATTTTCAGTTAATGTAGGTGAACATTTATTCATGTCATTAAATATTTATTGGAGTCATTTTTAGTGACAGCATAGAATCCTGTTTTATGGATTTGCCAGGTTATTAAGTTGGTTACATGTTACAGGCATTTAAGGTGTTTCTGTTTTTGACTGTAGTGAACTTTTTTTTTCAAGACAGAGTCTCACTTTGTTGCCCTCGGTAGAGTGCTGTGGTATCATAGCTCACAGCAACCTCCGCCTCTTGGGCTTAGGTGATTCTTTTGCCTGAGCCTCCTGAGTAACTGGGACTACAGGCACCTGCCACAACGCCTAGCTATATATATATATATTTTTTTTTTTGTGGTTGGAGTTTGGCCAGGGCTGGGTTAAAACCTCGGTATATGGGGCCAGCACTCTACTCACTGAGCCACAGGCACCATTCAGTAGTGAACATTTTGATAGGTGGATTTTTGTGTATATCCCTGATTATTTCCTTAGTATAAGTTCTTAGAAGTTCTAAGCAAAGGTGTATTAAATACTTTACTTTTTTGTATTGACATTTCAGTGCAAAAACTCTAAGATTATTCCTAACAACATTATTGAAAGTAGGGTAGAATTTCTTGAATATAAAACTCTGAGGCTTGGTGCCTGTAGCTCAGTGGCTAGGGCGCCAGACATATACACCAGAGTTGGCGGGATCAAACCCAGCCCAGGCCTGCCAAACAACAATGACAACTACAACCAAAAAATAGCCTGGTGTTGTGGTGGGTGCCTGTAGTCCTAGCTACTTGGGAGACTGAAGCAAGAGAATTGCTTAAGCCCAAGAGTTGGAGGTTGCTGTGAGCTGTGACGCTACGGCACTCTACCAAGGGTGATATAGTGAGACTTTGTCTCAAAAAACCCCCCAAACCTCCAAAACTCTGAAAGAGGAATTCTTATCAATTTATATCTTCATCAGTATTCATTTAATGTTTCCTAGTAGCCCTAACTTTAACTGTTGATGTCCTTTAGGTTTTCTTAATTTCAGTCAGTTAAGACAAGAGGGATTCTTGGTGAAGGCTCTGTAGATCAGGACTGCCTGTTCTTTCAGCTACTTGTTCCACCAGTAGGAACTGTGTAGAGGTAATACCAGTGTCAGTACAGGTTTTAGTGGCAGAAAACTCTTTCCTATGGTTTAGTGTCTATACTGAGCTATCAAATTCTTAGCTAGTCAAATTCCTGATGATTTTGGTCTTTGCTTAGGTCACTAATAAAAATGGCATAGGCATGGATTAATTAATTCTGAAAAGTAACACAGACTTTATGACAACTTGTGCAAAAGTATAACCTTAGTTAATGTCTTTATTTTTCTATGGGATAGAAGAGTGCACAAGAAGGTGAGAATAGATTTGGGGAACAATTTTCTCTGGCATATGTTACAATGTAACATGGATACCTCATTGTTATAGATATGGGACCTTCTGTCTTTTGAGACACAGATATAAACTGGATGAACATATTGAAGGGAATATGTTTTATAAGGTAATAACTACATACTAATTTGTATGAGAATGACAGATTGGCTTGGTATTTGTTAATTTAGGACCTCTGGCCATGTAGACAAATTTGCTGACTTCATGGTAAAAGACGTAAAAAATGGAGAGTGTTTTCGTGCTGACCACCTATTAAAAGGTATGGTTCTTTATTTTCTTCAAGTAGGTTTAATCAGAACAAAAGTTTTAGATTAAATTTTTTTCTCAAAAATTTTCCATTAAAAATTTTATTGAGACATAACATACAAAGAGTAAATTTACTTAAGTAAATCTTAAGTATACAGATAAAGTCTTATTTTTTAAAAAGTTACATACAAATAATTAGTTAATATACAGATGACTTTTCTAATTAACAAAAGAATCAAGACAATATCATGACTAGGGACAGCTATCCCTGAAAAATCAACTATTGGGATTTATATAAATTAAGAACATCCTAGAATTACCTTTTTAGTTATTCAGCATTGAAATTCAAAGGACATAATCATCTGGGCATGGTGGCTCACACCTGTAATCTCAGTATTTTGGGAGGTTGAAGTGGGAAGATCTCTTTAGCCAGGAGTTCAAGACCAGCATGAGTAATATGGCAAGATTTTGTCTCTACAAAAAAAAAAAAATTAGTAATTATTAGCGAGGCATTGTGGCATAATGCTATAGTCTCAGCCACTTAGGAGACTGAGGTGGGAGAATTGTTTGAGCCCTGGAGTTGGAGGTTGCAGTGTGCTCTGATCACACCACTGCAGACTGGGAGACAGATAAGCTTGTCTCAAAAAAAAAAAAAAAAAGTAAATACATTAAAATAAATAAACAAAAGCCACAAGAATCAGGCCAAAGATATGTTTTTAAAAAGTGCATATAGCCTGGAGTTGTGGCGGGCACGTCAAAATTGGGTGTTTTTTTTTTTTTTTTTAGCTCATTTGCAGAAATTGATGTCTGATAAGAAGTGCTCTGCTGAGAAGAAATCAGAGATGGAAAGTGTCTTAGCCCAGGTGAGTACTTTAGAGATGTTATCAGAGAAACTTTGGAGGTAGTTGCCCTTTTAGCATTTGCTAACTGTTGAATTCTGTATTATGGTGACTTTGGTCCCAGTTGTAAAGAAGCAGACTTTTGTCCCTTATAGCATTTCTCTCTGCATTTTTATTTTCTTTGTTGGTTTTTTTTTGGGGGGGGGGGGCTAAATTTGTATTTCAGCCTGAACTAACAAGTCTGTGTAAATAGTCATTAAAGTTGTTTCTCCTTGGAAACCAGCTTTCTGAATTTAATAGCCAAAGCCAGAGGAGTGACTTCTGATGCACAGTGTTCAGAGCTGGTGTGAAGATTTTGGAGCAGATAACTTTATGAGCCTTGTTTTGTTGGCTACTTGATCTGCCTCTGGTTGGACTGTCTCTGACTGTATGCTACTGTTCTTAAAACCTGATTAACATGTCCTGGCTTTTCATGTCCTTGATTTTCTCATTTTTCCAATAGACCTAAAGTTTTAGGGAAGGCAAAAGACCATAGAGATAATTTATTCTGACCTTTTACCAAATGCAAGAATACCTTCTATTTTAGAAGTAATTCATCCTTTTGTGGGGTCACCAACCATTGTAAGAATGTAAGCAAAACTGTACATCTCCCTAGAAAGATGCGTGTGCCCGTGTGTACACATTGCTGGTTTCTAACCTCATCTGTCAGCTGTTTGTTTAGGCAGGATACATTTGTCCAACACATGTGTTGTCACTGAGATCCACTCAGGCTTACCTCTTTAATTTTAGTTACTTTCTTGGGTGAAAAACAAACAAAAAAACAGTACTGTGTTTATACCTATTTTCTTTACATCAAGATTTATGTTGGCATTGAGATGTATCTTTATGCTGAATATAAGAGTCCCTTTTTGCTTTTTTCTTGTGGGAATTGCTAGGTAGTTTTCCACTGTTGCCCTATTTCTTTTTCTTTTTTTTTCTTTTGAGACAGAGTCATACTACGTCGCCCTTGGTAGATTGCTGTGGCATCACAGCTCACAGTAACCTTAAACTCTTGGGCTTAAGCGATTCTCTTTCCTCAGCCTCCCAAGTAGCTGGGACTATAGGCACCTGCTACAATGCGCAGCTATTTTTTGTTGCAGTTGACATTGGTGTTTAGCTGGCCTGGGCCGGGTTCCAATCCTCCACCCTTGGTGTATGTGGCTGGCATCATAACCACTGTGCTATGGGTGCTGAGCTCTTCTTTTTTTTTTCAATATGCTAATTTTTCTCTGTGTTATGTAGCTTTTCAACATTAGTTGAGATATTTTCTCCTTTTTTTAAATTGAAAACTTTCCTAATCTGGGTGTTGAACCATTTGCTAATGTATTTTGAAACTTGTGAAGTATTTCATTTCTTGCTTGAAGCTCAATGTTTTCATATCATTACTCTTGGTTTAGAAAAGTATTTCTTGTTATTTTGACATTGTTACAGCCATACATTCGCCTCATTTTCATCCTTTTCCAAAGGCATGGCCTTTATTAAAAAGAGGCAAAGAAAAAAATCCCTCTACTTACCTCTAAATTCTTCTGTTTTCTGTTCAGATTTACTAAGTTTTTTGTGTGTATTTCTTTGAGTATTTTTTATCCTAAAGTTCATTTCCATTTACTTTCATTTCAGAATTGGAAAGTAAGTATTTTTTTGATAAGTCATAATTTATAGTTGGAGAGCTGGCCTTATGTTTCATTTCAGAACTGTGCTCTAGGAGAGCAGCCTATGTTTTGATTTGCCATATGAGGTGTATATAATATACATAGCTGTCACTATAATCCTCAGTGAAAGTAAGGGACCTATGGGAAAAAGTAGGGTACTCAGAAATGGCCAGGTGGATTGACTGGCTGAAAGGCCATCTGTTCCTTGAACGTTTTCTGTACCTGTTAGTGCCTGACTCCTTTTTGGCTTTATGAAGTCTGACTTACCCTCTGTGGTAGGAAGAGCCTCACTTCTATTATGTGTATTTAATAACTCAGAAGTAATTCTCTTGTTTCTCTTTTCTGTCCTTTTTTGCTGACCTGTATCTGTAGGTGCTTACCACAGTAAACACCATTACCCTACTTAAGTGTTAGCGATCATTTTAAATTTTTAAAAATCTATTTCCCACTCATTTCCATGACTTCTTCCCCTGAATTTTTTTGGTGCAGACCAAATAGAACATCATTCTATTACTTTTGTAAATATTTCATTGTATATTTCTGCAAGGTACAGATCCTTCAAAAATAGAACTCAGTGCTTACCTTGGGAAATATTAATAATGTTTATATCATCAAATATTTAGTCAGAGTTCACATTTTCCTGGCTGTCTTCAAATGTTTCAAGTTTTTAAATTTGAATTGGGATACAGATAAAACCCATATTTTGTGATTGGTTCATAATGTTTCTTAAATCTCTTTCAATCTGTGTGATCTTCCTTCATCCCTTTTTGTCTTTACATTCTCATTGAAAAAGAAATTGTTTTTTCAAGAAGGTAAGGCATTTGTTCCTTAGTGTTTTCTACTGTTTAGATTTGACTAATTACATTTTCGTAATAATGTTGAACATGTCCATCTGTGTGTGTATTAGAGTTAGAGGCTTGACCAGGTATTTTTGGCAAGACACTTAGGAAGTGGTGTTATGTTCCTCTGTCAGGAGGTTTGGAGCTCTTCTGTGAACTGCGGCCATTGATGTCCATTGTGGGGATCCATTGCTTATTTAGAGATTTCAGAACAGTGATTTTTGTCATTGTGTTACTCTTTTTTTGTTTATTAGCTAAAATATTTCTGCATGGAAAACCTCTTTCTCTTATCAACTCTTTGACTTCCTTCAGAAACTATTTGAAAGTGTTTGATCCATCCTTTACTTCTTGTCTTTTTAAATGTTTTCAATTAGTTGCTTTCCTAATATCCTGCAGAAATGCATGAGTTTCTGGCCTGCCTCTTCCTCCTTTCCCCTTTTCTACTGTTAGGAGCTTAGAGATTAAGACATTTGATCTTCAGTCAGTTGCAATTATTATCTTTTTTTTTTTTTTGCAGTTTTTGGCCGGGGCTGGGTTTGAACCTGCCACCTCCAGCATATGGGGCTGGTGCCCTACTCCTTTGAGCCACAGGCACTGCTCTGCAATTATTATCTTATTGATGGTTAAGTTATTCAATCTTTGGCTGCCAAAAATTGTCTTTTTGACTTAGCCCTAGTAGTCTTTGATAACTTTCTTGGTTGTCAGTGATACTAGCCTCATCTTGTACATTTCCTATCCCCGACCTAGAATCAGATATTTTTCTGCAAGGGATGCCAGTAGTAAGGATGGTATTAGTCGTTAGAC
Organism: Arctocebus calabarensis; assembly: GCA_963573935.1. Classification (NCBI taxonomy): domain Eukaryota; kingdom Metazoa; phylum Chordata; class Mammalia; order Primates; family Lorisidae; genus Arctocebus; species Arctocebus calabarensis. The sequence goes on along the minus strand of CAUYON010123091.1, from coordinate 2,626 downwards.
CAATAGAATTTTTCAGTAGACTAAGCTAGGAAATCGGTATTTTTTTAAAAGATAAAATCATGATGAGTTATATTGATACTTTAGGTTTATGGGATGTTTACTTTATTAATCTTAAATCTCTTTCTCCTTTACTTGCACCATAATCCCATTTCTCAGCAACACCAACATAATTATTGGTATGCCTTTTCTCCCACTATATATATTAGCAGTCTTAGAATAACAATGCTAACACCACCATCAACAATATGAATATTGAAAATAGTTTAAAATTTTTTCTTTTGTTCTTTTCCTTAGCAACACACTAGTAGTTGTAGTTTTACAATGTAATGACTGTGTTTAAAGTCAGTTGGAGTTAGTTATTATCTCTGGGTAGTTAGGTCACCAGGTAGATATGCAGTTAATCCTTGTATTTTGTTTTAGTTGGACTATTTAGAGTTTTAGTTTTTTGAATTTGTTTTATAATCATGTTCAAAAAATGATCATAGCTCTAAGGTCAAATCTAAAACTCAAGGTATATTCAAGTAGATTTACTGTCTCTTCCTTCCATCTTATTTCCTTCCTATCCTACAGGTAAGCAGTTTTTTTTTTTTCCAGTCCCTTAATATTTTTTTTTATTTTTTTATTTTTTTTTTATTGTTGGGGAATCATTGAGGGTACAAGAAACCATGTTACACTGGTTGCATTTGTTAGGAAAAGACCCTCTAGGTAAGCAGTTTTTAACTTAAATTAACTTCCTTAAAAATAAAAGGCATGTAGGGGTGGTGCCTGGGGCTCAGTGGGTAAGGCACCAGCCCCATATACCAAGGGTGGCAGGTTTAAACCGCCCCGGCCAAATTGCAACAAAAACATAGCCGGATGTTGTGGCTGGACTCTGGAGGCTGAGGCAAGAGAATTGCCTAAGCCCAGGAGATGGAGGTTACTGTGAGTGCTAATGCGACAGCACTCAACTGGGGGCAATAAAGTGAGACTCTATATCTTAAAAAAAAAAAAAAAATAATAATAATAATAAAATAAAAGGCATGTAGATATTTGTATGTCCCCCTTTCTAGGTAATTGGTAGCATTCCATACAGACTTTTCTCCACTAGTTTTTTAATGTAACAAAATATCCGAGACACTGCTCTATAATAGTATATAGAGATGTATCTCATTACATTTTCTAGCTAAATAATTCTGCTTTGTGTAGATGTAGTTTGCATAACCAGTTCTCCATTGATGAATATTTGAGTTATTTCCCGTCTTTAGCATTACATTACACTGTTGAATAACCTTGTGTTTGTATCTTTTTAATGTTTTTGCAATTGTATCTTTGGGATAGATTCCTAGAACTGGGATTGCCGGGTCAAAAAGTAAATGCAGTCTGGGCATGGTAGCTCCCACCTATAATCCTAGCATTCTGGTAGGCTGAGACAAGAGGATAACTTTTTTTTTTTTTTTTTTTAAGAATGGTGATAACTTTTAATAGTTTTATAGTGACAACATACCAATTTTCATATGTGTACACACATTTAAATACAGTTATAGACCATATGGCAAAATATCTACCTCAAGGCAGAAAAAAACACCTTTCCAACTAAATAAATAGCCTTAATACTGAGAAAAACAAATGTGAGGTAATTTTTCATCAAAAGTGACTATACCCTATATTTTTACTGTAAAAAATCAAGTAGTTATAAAATCCTCGTCTCATATCTCAAAAAGGGAACTTTAATACACACCTTCAAATGAAACAAAAATTTTGATTATAAATAGATAAAATAGATAGTTATTTCTGCTGAAATTCAATCAGACCATTATTTTCGTGTATGTCTATATGGGATTGTCATTGTGAATAAGAAATATCTGTCCCTTTTTTAATAAAAGTATATTCTAATTATGAAAATATTTCTTTTAAAAGATTACTTTTTATAGGATACACACCGATTAGTATTTTAATTTTTAGGAACATCTTTGGAATGTGTACTGGTCTTAATTTTAACTGCATCAGGTGGAAAGCCAAGTTTTTTTTTCATTTTTCCTAATTATACAAAATTCTCTTTTCTTATTTTATGTTCATTGTGCAAGAGTTTGACTGGCACCAAGTAATCCACCTATAAAACCCAATTTTTTCAAAGTTATTTTCCAGTTTTTCCACACTTTCCAGTTAACCCCGTGGAACACATTTAATGAAAGTCATCTGAACAGATGCAATACAATGTAAATCAGAGCAAACAAATTAACTTATTTTACTTTATGTAGTGACCTATGCAATCAACATTCAATATGACATTCAGTGTTCTCAGAATGAAATTTGTCCTTTTAACAAGACAATATATATAAACCAAATAGTATACAGTGCTCCGGAGTTGGCACTGAACAGCAAAAAAAACCCTAACACTGAACTGTTTCTTTCAGCCTTAATCTTATTTTCAACTCCTTTTACACCAGGCTGGGCAATGACCTTCAGCAAAAATAACAAGAATAATTCTCTAACTTAAAAAAAAAAAGTGTTATTACTTCTCTATTTTCAAGATTCTTCCATTCTTGTTTTCAAATAAACAAAGTAGTTTTACAATGTCTCATATTCCCCAAAATAACCTGAAAAACCCAACAAATTCTTTTGAGTATTCCATCTTTAGTTTAAGGGC
>CAUYON010123089.1:0-42533 GCA_963573935.1 Arctocebus calabarensis | reverse complement strand
CCACCTACTTACTCATCTACTTATCTACCCACCCACCTATCTACCCATCCACTTACCCACCCACCTATCTACCCACTCACCCACCTATCTACTCACCCACCTATCGACCCATCCACCTATCTACCCACCCACCTGTCTACCCACCCACCTACCTATCTACCCACCCACCTATCTACCCACTCACCCACCTATCTACCCATCCACCTATCTACCCACCCACCTATCTACCCACCCACCTACCTATCTACCCACCTATCTACGCATCCACTTACCCACCCACCTATCTACCCACCTACTTACCCATCCACTTACCCACCCACCCATTTCTGTGGTTCTCTCGGAAGAGATTCCTTCCTGGAGAGTTTGCCCACGGACCGGACACTCCCACAGCACCTGGCTGTGGTAGGAGATGCACCCAAATGTAGACAGCAGTTTGCTCTGGGTGCTGTGGAACCCACGCTACAAATGATGAAACAATGTTAAAAATGTAAGACGAGACCCTGAGATTACTTTTTTCAGAAAAACATGGAGTGTTTCTACACAACTTAGCAATAAAATAGTTGTTTGACGTACATCCTCCAAGCTTCTGTTCAGTCCAGCCCTTGCAAGCCTGTCACGGCATTTGTGCAGTGCAGACTTTCCGGGGGGCAGATTATTAGGAAAATGCAAAGATCCTGCTTAGAAACCTCCCCCCGTTTCTAGCAGGTCACCCTGCAGACCTGGTTCATCCTCCCTGGGATCCCTTCTTGTCCTTCTTCACATGCCCCCAGCAAGACCTAAACTTCAGACCATAACCTTTCATTCCTTCGAAGGGGCAACCCCTGACGTGGGCCGGGGAGTTGACTGAACAATTCTAGGGGGTTAAGAGGTGATGTCACCATGTCTCCAGGAACACAGGAATAATTCCAGCAGTGGAGGAGAATGGTCAGACGCTGCTCTGTATGGATAATTCTGAGGCCAGACAACCAAACTGTCATACATCTTTTAACAAAAATCAAGGTAAGTATCATTCAAGTTCCCTCTTTAAGTTTGGAAGGTTGTGACTTTGCCAGAGAGGAGCAAAAGAAACCGACCTCCATGAGACCCCATTCCAGGGGAAAAGGTGTCCATTTTAAGAGACAAGAATTATTCAAACAAACCCACCACAGCTTTGTACCGACTCCTCACCACTCTCCCAAAAGTAGCAAAATTAGCTGACCTAAATATTTGGACTCCATCTCTCTTTCTGCAACTTGGATGGGCCTCAAGAGCCTTTCAGAATGGATTTGATGTAGGGCTGCTCTATTTCATTATCGATTTTGGTCGCAGTGTAAAACAAGAAGTTTATGTCCACATTTAGAACATAAACGCTGCTGCGTGGCCTAAATCCTGTGCTGTGCAGTCTTGGCAAACGTTTTCCTACCGACGTTCAGGCGTTGCAGTGAATGTGACTCAGACAGGCCGGGCCCGGGCTCTCCCTTCATCACTGTCGCCACGTCCTCTGGCTATAAACGCCGGCGAAATGACCTCCCGTCATTAAAAGCAAAGACGTTTGGAATCCGCAGGGGAGCGTCCTCCCACACAGGAAGGCCATGAGGGTTGGTCTTTGTCCACCTGCGGCTTTTCCCGTCTGACAACAGTGATGCTTTTAACGAGTGGGCCATCAAGCGTGTCCAGTCCAACACAGAGCCTGGATTTCTTTCCTCCAAGTTTCCTAAAGGGAGAAAAGTTTGAATTATCTATACATCCATATTCTTCCAGAAAAAAAAAATAGAAGTCTGAATTTGTTTTTCATGTTTAATGCATTAAAACTAGACGTCAATTCCCATTTTGTTAAAAGACCAGATGTAAATAGTTGAGGCCTGTGGTCTGTGTGGGAACTCCTCTGCCCCAGACACGGGCAGGTATGTAATGCGTGTGGCCGTGTGGCAAGAAAACTTTATTTACACCTTGGGCAGATGTGGGCTATGGGCTGCTGTTTGCTGTCCCTTGTATTAAGGCAATAGTAAAAGTGGTGACACATGGGCCATGTGTCATCAAAGAGAGGTAATTTCTAGGGTGTTTCTATTTTCAGAAACATTGGTTGGTGCAGCTAGACCACAACCAAGTGGGAGCTGCTCTTCCAGTGAGAGCTGGATTTCATATCTCTGAATACTCAACAAGAACTTCAGTAAGTATTTTTCTGTTTCTCCTATGATTTGTCCCCTTAAACTTTGCTTCACCAACTTGACAACTACAATCAAAAACTGCTAAGGCCATGGCTTGCACCTGTAATCCTAGCACTGTAGGAGGCCGAGGCAGGTGGATTACCTGAGCTCAGGAGACCAGTCTGAGCAAGAGTGAGACCCCGTCTCTAAAAATAGCCAGGCGTTATGATGGGTGCCGGTAGGCCCACCTACTCAGCAACCTGGGGAGGCAGGAGGATCGCTTGAGCCCAAGAATTTGAGGTGCTGGTGAGCTAGGACACCATAATACTCTACCTAGGATGGCAGAGTGAGACTCTGCCTAAAAAAAAAAAAACTAGTAGGAAGAAGAACCTTCTAAGCTACCAATGGGCATCCTTCTAAAGGTCAGCCCAGGAGACAGGAGGTACCCTCCTGGGGACAGAGAAAGCCACATGGAAGGAGGTGTGTTGGTCCCCTGCACTAGATTCTGGGTCTCAGCACCGTAGTGCTGCTTAGCTCAGAAATACACCTGGGGAGGAAATACGAAAAGATCAGAGAGAACTGGGCTGAGAACCCTCTTCACAAAGGTGCTACTTGATTGTCGAGCTGAGTCCTCCTCCCATAATTAAACACTTTAGCAGCTAATTGACTTCAGCAATTTTTAAGAAAAGACTAGATTCAATTTCTACTCCCTTAAAATGCAATCTAGACAATTTATGAGAAGAAACCAAATATACTGCGGCGATGAGTAGCTTTTCTCTTACCACATCCTTCCTTAAAAGCACTTGGAGCGGTAAAAATATTCTTAAATCAAAGAGAATGCCATACTTAATAAAATGAAAGTCAGCATAATTAATCTAGTGGCTACTTAGTTATCATAAAGGGTGAATGAAGAGCTCTGTGCCCCTGTTAGATTTCCTGCCGGACGAACCTCTGCTCATTAAGAAGAGGATCAAGCCGCCAAAGTGATCTTCGGACCCCAGGGTGGAGCTTCCTGCTCGCGTGGAAAAACACGCAGGGCCTGAGCAGAAAACTCAATCAGTGAGGAGTCTGAGGCTGATGGTGACGGCCTCTGGGAGGAGTGAAGACAGGAAGGTACAATGACCAGGGTCACCAAGCAAGTGCACAGTTGCCGTGGAAGTTTCCAGAAGAGGTATAAGGAGCTGACAGAGAATCTATAAAACAGGAAAGGCAGAGGCACTGGAGGGAGGCAGGTCAGGGTTGGGGGGAACCGTGGAATCCCCACCAATAAGGCCTTTCTTATGGGCACAAATGAGTCTGTACAAAAAGCGCACACCAGACACTTCCAGCCCATACTGGGCCACAAACATAGCACGAGCAAATGCACACACAGGCCAAGTGCAGGCACACCCCACACAGTCACAGACCACACGCACACAGAAGCACACGCACCCAAAATGCACACAGACACACTTGTTCCTGATGACACAACACACACGATGGCGCCTCCAGAGCTGCCCACCTCCCTACACTGACCACCTCCTTACGTTGACCCAATTTTCATAGACTGGACAGGCACTGTCCTTGCAGAGAGAGCGTGAGGGGGCTGGGAAGCTTTTTGTACACAGCACAAAGTCAGGAGTGATGTTGCAGCTTTTGTCATTAAAAGCAAAGACAACCATTGTCTCCTACCTTTTTTTAGTGCACATAATCTTCCTTTGGCCTTAGTAAATAAAGTCTTCTTCTTCTAAAATGATTTTTTTAAATATATAGAGATAGGGCCTCACTATGTTGCCCAGGCTGGTCTTGAACTCCTGGGCCCAAGTGACCCTCCCACCTCAGCTTCCTAAGTAGCTGGGATTACAGGCATGAGCCACTGCACCCAAATCTAAAATCTTCTGAATATAATCCAGTTTTCCTCAATGACTCCAGGCTTGTCATTCAAAACATCAATGGTGGTTTGGTGCCCGTAGCTCAGTGGTTAGGGTGCCAGCCACATACACCAGCGCTGGCGGGTTCAAATGCTGCCTGGGCCTGCTAAACAACAATGTGACAATTACAACAAAAAATAATAGCCGGGCATTGTGGCGGTCACCTGTATGAGGCAAGATGCTTAAGCCCAAGAGTTTGAGGTTGCTATGAGCTATAATGCCAAGTCACTCTACCAAGGGCGACAGAATGAGACTCTATCTCAAACAAAACAAAACAAAACAAGCAAAAAAAGTGATGGAGATGTGTAAAATTGGCGAGGTTTGGCTCTAAGAATATGGACAGGAGAATACAGAAAAATTTGATTAAAACTCTGTTAGAAACTTAGTTTATTTTCTAGACTTTTCAAGTAGGAAGAATTGGCTCGTTCAAATGTCATTTTGTGTCAGTCTAAATTTTTTCAGGAAATTTCATTTAGAAACCAGACATTTCAGGAGCTTATTCTACTTTTCAGAAAGCAGAGATAAGGTGGCCACAGCCCACAGAGACACAGCAGCCACGTGTGTTCCCTGTGGCCGGGAGCGCAGTGTGGTGCAGCGGCACCCAGGGCCGCTGTCAGAACACATTGGCAGCTTGTTAAAAGTGCCAACCTCTGAACCTCACCTCTGGTGACAGGAACTGGAGCCAGTAGAGCTAAATATTATTGCACTGCACTGGTGTCTCTGGGGCTCGGCAGAGCTGGAGCCACCGCCAGCGCTGTAGGAAGAAAACAACCTCTTAGAAAGGTCTGAAATTCTGCCTGGTTTTGATTCTGGTGCGTTCCCTCATGGGAGACACTTAACTGTCCCAAATCCCAGTTTTCCTATGCATGAAATGGGGGTGACCCCTCCCTCCCTGACAGGTTACGACGATGACCTACCAAGACAGCCAACGCAGCCTCTGGTTCAGAGTCTGGCATGGGATGGGAGGTACACTGCTGACGGCATTTGTTATTAAGGATAATGATCTCCGCGTGTTGCAAATGTCTGCAGAAAACCAAGTTCCTAGTCTGGAAAATGAGGACTAGAAAATTGGCTTGCTTTTATCAGAATATGTTCCAAAGTGTGGATGGGGACAGGAAAGGGGGAGAGGGAGGCGAGGTGGCAGCGAGGAGGCTGCAAGTGAGTTAATGCCCGTGGGGGAGTCGCCCAAGAGAAGAACCAGCCCACAGGGGGCTTAATGAGCCAGTGGCAGGTGACAAGTCTGTCTCAGAGCTCTCCAGAGGCAACCCACTCCCCAGAGAGCCAGCACTGAGAAAAAAGCCACATCTAGACAGGTGGAAACCAAATGGTCCCAAAGTAGAGGGAGGGGACCCAGGAGAGAAGCCACAGTGGATAGGAAAGGGGGACAGGGAAATGGGAACTCAGGAAACATTCCCCTCCTTGCTGTGGGTCTGCTCGGGGGAAAGGTCCCCCGAGTGTGGGATGTAAAAGGTCCAGAGGGGACTCGGGGACCAGGACTTTCTCTAAATCACCCTGGATCCCCTGCAGACAGAGCTTGAGGGGCTGGGGATGCTAAGTTTCTAACAGGGTTTTAATGGTAGCATTTCATCTGTCTTCGCCATCTCTAACCAGTGCAGACTGTTAAGGCCTGTCCTTAATGACAGAGAGAGGAGTGGGGGGGCAGGGGGGAGGAAAGGGAAGAGGAGGAAGAAGAAAAGGAAAACAAAACAAAGCTGCTGCCGTGTAAGAACCAGTATCTGCTGCAGTTATGATAAAATTTGTTGTTTTATCTTCATTAATTTTCTTTTTATAAGTTATCTATTTCTAGAAAAGAAATATTTCTGATGTTATCATTTAGGACGATAATACACACGCATGTCCCTTTTGAAATGAATGTACTTAGCAGCTGAGTCCACCCAAAGGACAGTAACACTGATATGGCACCGGCATGAAGAGGATGAGGAAGGCGCGGAGGCTGGGCAGGAACTCCGTCCACGCTCCTGCAGGGAGCAGATGTGGCTGGGGACCAGCACCTCAGGGGTAAATATTGCTCTTGACGCACCTGGCTTCCTCTCACACCGATGCTGGTAGATGTGACTTCTCACCCCACTCAAGTGCTAAGAGCTGAGACTGGGGTTTGCAGGACTGGGGTTTGCCGTCAGCTCAGCCAGCCAGAGGCCCAAAAGGTAGACCACAAAGCCCTGCTCTGCTTGTCCCTGCCTCCTTCAAGCCTCACCCTGGGGGCTTTGCAGGGTGGAGGGCTGGGCCGGAGCAGAAGCAGGGGTTCCAGGATCTCTGGGCAACATACTGTCCTCAGAGCCCTCATCCACAATTTTCACATAGTGTGACCAGCCGGGTGCACCAGGTATTTTTGTCCATGCCTCAGTTAAATGTGTCCAAATTGTCCAAAATGTATTCAGGTGGCCTTGGGGGCTGCAAAAGGGCCTGGCCCAGCTGGGAAACTGACCAGAACAGAAGAAAGTTGGACAACACGTCCGTCACTGCCAAGACTCTCTGTCCCCAAGGGGTGGCCAGCCCCCCCGGCTCTGATGTCCTTGCTCGCTGACCCACCAGAACCAGGGATTTTTCAGAACCAGAGGTTCTTAACTCGCCCCGGGGTAACCCGCACAGGATGCCCGCCGACACTGAAGCCGTTCTTTCCAGTAGCTTGTCCCTTCTCTCCCAGGTAAGAGCAAACCCAGAAGCCCAAAGGCGTGGGCTCCACTGGGAGGCAGCAAAATCAGGGACCTTTTATGGGGTTTATCCCGTGTCTTTAGGATGAGTAAAACTTAACGTATACACATTATTAATAAGAAATGGATCCCATGCTCGGATAAAGGAAACACAGTTCCGATCTCATGCTGGAAGTTTCTCTAATAACCCTGCCTTAGCATCTGACTCTCTTGGGGAGTGTAGTTCTATTTCACTAACAACACCCGATGGCTGGGAGCCCAGATAGTCTGCAACCCTGCAAGGCTAGGAGTGTTGGCCTGCAGAACCCAGAGAGTGGTTAGTTTTACAGTCCAGTGGAGAAGATGGCCCCAGAGGTTACAGTTTTACTGCCCTCTGGGTGAGCTACCAGTTTTGAATCCACCTTAGCAAGCTCATCTCCGCGCACCTTTCCCAACTGACTTGTAAACCCACTGAATCGCTCTCCAAACCAGCTATTTTTAACTTCCTTTAATTCATTAATGAATTAAATAACTTTCACATGCTCTCACTGTCTTTGTATGAGATTTTTGTTTTAAGCCAACATATATTGAGGCAGATCGTTAGGTGTCTTAACATTAACTACAGTTATAACAATAAACAAAATCAACATTCATTAAGTGCATATTCTGTACCAGGCAGTGTGTGTGAGGGAGGCTTTGTAAGGATTACCTACTTTAATCTCCATAACGGCCCTGTGAAGTACATAATATAATTGTGCCCATTTTACAGATGACAAAGTAGGCACAAAAATTAAATAACTTGCCCAAGGTCTCACCTCCTAGAGTGACAGACTAAGATTCAACATCAGGCAGCACGCTACCCTCCTCCCCCCAAACCTCAGAAACCCTCAACGGGATACAAGCAACAGAATCTCATACCCCAAACCTACCACATATCAGAAACACGCACCAGGTCAGAGAAACCCCCCATTGGCAGGGTATGACCCCAGACCTCAGCAGCAACTGACAGCAGCTGGCCCTCGGCCAACTCTCTCAGGATCAGGCACAACCTATGCCGCCCTGGTCCAACGAGGTGGGAGTCAAGAGCAACACAGAGTGTAACTCAGGCTGCCCCAGGAAAGAGTGATGCCAGGGAATTGCTGGCTTGTGGATGCAGAGAACCACGGGCTCCCTCCACCTGCTGAGTGAGGTGGGAGGGCTTTGGGTTCTTCTGTTAACACATACACTCCTGCAAGCCCTGAGTGAGGCAGGAAGGACAGGGGCGTTCTGAAGCCTGCAGCCGCAGCAGGGGTGTCCCTACTTAACAGAGACATCTTTCTGCGTGTTCTTGCAAGCTCAGACTGGAATTTGTGCCTTCAGTCTTCCCAATTGTTCCATATTCCATTCAGTACCCTGTGATGACCTCCTTTCTGCAAGAGGCCCTGATCTACCGGGATCTACAAGAATTGACAGCTTAGAAAACAAAGGGTTGGGTTCAGTTTGGTGAGTTGGGGATAATGGGCCAGGAAGACGATAGAAATGCATTTAGATAGTCTAACTGCCATGCCCCTACTTAGGATTCCTTTTGTGGGATCTCTATAAAGACTTTAATAGAAAAATCATCAATTTAGGGGAGGAAACCAGCTTATGCTTGAAAAAGGTCTTTGGGTCTTTGGGCTGGGTCAGATCCACAAGCCAACCACAGGCAAACTGGGAAGCAAATGAAGTAGGGACTCTGCCCTGGCCCCCACACCCCCACGCCCCACCTGTCCACACCACCACAGATGCCACGGACCCTGCCACCCTGAGCCAGGCCTCACCCAACACCCTGGTCACTGTCACCCACTCCAGCTGTGCCAAGAGTCACCAAAGCTGGGCAGGAGCCCAAGTCCCTGCAGAACGGAGGAAGAAGAACATCAGGCCTCACGGTCCCTGGCAGAGCCCTGCTGACCCGATTTGGAACATAGGGATGGTTCCCTCCATGCCCAGAGGCTCTTTCCTCCAAATGGCAGTGGTTTTTTTCCAGGTGAGAGACACAGACTGACTTAAGGAAACTTCTTAGTTGGCTACAAACACAACTCATACCTGCCCAACCATGCTGGGGGACGTTTTGGCTCCCGGAACTGACAATTCCTGGACAGATCTGATCTGGCTGGTCCCTGGCACACGATCAATGTCTTTAACATTCGGTCCCTCTCTCTGATGCTCAGCTCTCCCCACCCCCCCTCACTGGCACCATTCCCAGACGGACTCACTCCTTGAGACGGTCTCTGATGCTGCAGGCCACTTTCCACCTGCTTCAGGATCAGAATAAAGAGATTTTCTCTTCCAAACGATTCTAGCAAAAGTCTCAGACTGAAGCTCGTTGGGACAACATGAGTCAGGCATTCCATTACCCTAGAGAGCCGGGTATGTGGCCAAGCCTGGCTGGGTACCGTACCTACCCCTGGGTGGGCCAGGAGGCAGGAGGGGCTGCCCAGCCCATGAGATCCAAACTGATAGGAAAAATAACCAGGCTTGTTTAAGCAGAAGAGGGGGGTACAGACGCCAGAGAAGCCAAGCAACAGAGGAGCCTGGCTGGCTGTGGTGCAGAAGGGGTGCAGGAAACCAGAGCAGCGTAAGGCCTCAGCATAGCCAAGCAGGGAGCATGAGGACCTCAGGCCAGAAGGCTGCTGGTGACAGGGCTGGAGCAGCTCACACAGAGCTCTCCTCGGCACGGAGCCACAGCCCTCTAAGCAGCTTTAGAGAAAATACCCCAGCATCTACAAAACCCAATAACTCTACAGTGTTCAGCTGCTCAAAACCAACACCGCAGAGCCCATTCAACTGTTAAAATGGCCTTCAGTAAAAGCTTCAGCTGGGCGCCATGACCACAGGAGGGCGGAGGAGAAACTGCCTCGCCCTCCTAGAGGCTGTCTTCCTGGGCTGTGGTGGAGGGGCCTCCCTCTTGGGAGACTGACTTTCCTTCAGTCCTTTGCGTGCTCCTGCCTATCCCATCCCAGGCATACAGCACCAGACCCCTGGAAAAGCACCCAGCACAGGGCGGCACAGGCCATGCAGGGATCCCTTGCACACCTGGTGTCAGAAGGAGGGTTACCTGCTTCTCAGGAGTACCCACAGTTCTGTCCTTGGGTAAGAGAAATTGCCATAGGCTGCTTACAGAAATCCTTTAGCAAATTATTTTCTTTTATGAGAAACCACCTCTATTTATCTTGGTGATAAGCATTTATTTTCCTAAGTGGAACCTCACTTTATTATAAAAATCATTGTTACCAAATAATATCACCATTTGTCCACTACAAGGAATTTATATGTCATTTGAAGCTCAGAAATAATATCAAATAGAAGGTGGTGGTGACTGCGATGTGTCATGGTTGGGTTAGGGTTAGGTGACAAGAGTGTGGTTGTGATGAGAGTGTGGTGGTGTTGATGGCTGGAGAGGTAGTGATGGTAGTGTCACCATTGTGGCAGTGGTGGCTGGTGTCATGGTAATATGATGGCAGTGGTGGACAGCAATGGTAATGGTAAATGGTGATAATGGTGGAAGAGGTAGGTGACAATGATGGCAGAAGTGTGGCAATGTTGGTGATGGTGTTGGTGGCAATAGTGATGATGCTAATCATGGTGATATGATGGTGATGATGGTGGTGGTGATGATGGTGAGGATGGTGATGATGGTGATGGTGGTGATGGTGGCAATGATGGTGGTGATGGTGGTGGTAATGATGGCAGTGATGATGGTGATAATGGTGGTGGTGATGATGATAATGGTGGTAATGGTGGTCATGGTGGTGGTGGTGGTAATGATGGTAGTGATGATGGTGATAATGGTGGTGGTGATGATGATAATGGTGGTGATGGTGGTGATGATGGCAATGATGGTAGTGATGATGGTGATGATGATAATGGTGGTGATGATGATGTTAGTGATGATGGCAATGATAGTGGTGATGATGGTGATGATGGTGGTGATGGTGGTGGTGATGGTGGTAGTGATGGTGGTGATGGTGGTGGTGGTGGTGGTGCTTATAGAGTGGTGATTTTGCTGGGAAGGAGACAAAGTCCCCAAAAGGAGGAATTTGGGGATGTAAGCCAAGAAACCCAGGGGGAAAGGAATATTAAGGAATTCAACGCTGGGAACAAGAGGCCAAATCCAGAGCTGAAAAGAACATCTCCCAAAACCAAGGAGGAGAAGAATCAATCTTGCTCATCTTCCCATTTCCTAAAGGACAAGATCAAGGTCTGGGAAGAAAAAGCCACTGGTCTGAGGCCATTAGCCTATGTCAGAGCAAAGACCCAAAGCCCCATCTCCCAGCCCCTGGTGGAGAATGGATCCCCTGTCACAGAATCCAGGGCAGGGAGGGGCCTCTCCCTGTGAGCTCCGTGCCAGCACAGCACCAGTCTTCCACCCGTAGGTGCTGAATCCTGTCAACTCACAAAAGGGTCCCGGCGTAGGTCAGAAGTCTGGATGGCAGACATAAAGCCAGCAGGGCACCCCATCCAGCCCTTCTTCTAAGGAAGGCTGATGGGTGCCCTGGGCCACAGAAAAGTTTCTGGACAGGAAGCAAGAGGTCCTGAAGACAAAGCCTTTCCAGCCAGCTGAACATACCACCTCAGTGCCACCCAGCCCTAACCAACCAACAGCAACTGACCACCTGCCCTCCCCAGCTATGCAAAGGTCCCAAGCTGTCCCTGAAAAACAAGGTGAAGCAGAACTGCAACTGGAAGAGAAGCTGGCAGCCAGACAAGGCCAGGCCTATGTGTCGATTCCTCCCTGACCCAGACTTCTCCCCTCTCCATCTCCAGGACCTCCCCTGGCTACTGTCTCCCACTGTCCTCTCTGCCACTGAGGAAGGCTGGGACCTCAAGGGGACTCAGTGATGGACTTGGCCCAGCAGGAGCATCTGGAGGAGAGAGGGTTTCTCCTGCTCCCTTTCCCCACCCCTCCCTCACAGCCCAAGAGGCCAGCTCTGGTGTGAGCCAACAGCACCACCCTCAGTTGCCAGCTGGTAAGTCCTCCCTCTAACAGGCTGCCCCTGTGTCTGGGAACCACAGCACTGGCAGAGAGAACCATCCAGAGCATGCGTGCAGGGCTAAGCAGGGGCCTGGAAGCCTCCACCCACCTTCGTCCTCTGCAGCAGTTCTCAGGCAGGAGAAGTAGTGCTGAAGTGACAGTGCCAGATCAGATCAGTAACCCGCTGGGCCTACACAGGACCTTAGCGTTCATCCAAGCTCAGCAGCACACAGGGTGTGTGTCTGAGGCAGTGGAAGGCACTGGGTTTTCTTGCTGGCAGTGTTAACTCTCCTCATTACCCCAAGTGCTCGGTTAGGATCAAGGGGCACAGTCTGAGCTCAAGCCCCCACTGGCTGCTGCCTCCAGGGTGTCCGCTGAGCTGGGACTCACAGTCCAGAGTCCCTGTTCTGTAGGTCACACCTCAGGAGCTTCAAAGACAAGCTAGGACGACGTGTCCACTTCACTCTTCCTTAGGTGGCATTAACGGCCTTCATCCCAACTCTCCCAACCCCAACCCCAGAAGGTAATGGGCCCCAAGGCAGGGTGGCTGCCATGCCTCACTTGGAAACCAGCAGCCTCTTGTCACCATATGAATGACACTCAGGGCCCCAAGCTCCAGGTCTGGCATCCAAGAAGTACTCTCATCACTGCAGATTCAGATCCGGGTGACAGAACTCAAAATTCCCTCTCAAACACTTTCAGCTAGGGTCACTAGGAGTGTCCAGATCTCTGCCCCGCTCCCCTGTCCATGGCAGGGGGACATGGGCAGAGTGAGGACCAGTCTGAGCAGGGCAGGTGGCCGTCGTGTACCATGCCCACCATGTCCGCCCTGGGGCTCTGGCAGCGGTGGAATTGGGGGAGAACACCCGCAGAGCAGTGGAGGAGGCAGGCAGCACCATGTGGCCTCTGCCTCCCGCTCCACCCAGGGTGTGCAAGCCATGGCCACCGCTTAGTGAGCCAACTCACACTTTCTCCGCAATTACAAACTCCAGCATGCCCCAGGCACCTCCCAGGCTCAAACTATGGCCGAGATGGGGGAGATGAGACGGGGAGACCCGGAAAGGAGCCACGGGGCTGGCCACGGCGCCGGCTCTGCGTCCCTGTGTCTCCTGCAGGGTGGGCTTGTGGCTTCCTCCTCCCCTGAGCCCCAGTAAATGATCCCAGTAAGGACCAGGCTCTCTCCAGGGCTTAGTCAGCCCCAGGCCCTTTGCTTGCTTTCCTTTCACTCCTCCCAGAAGAGTTTCTAAGCCAAGCCTTAGACCAGGGAGTCTTCCCGCATGCAGCTCCCAAGTTCTTCTTCTGGTTTGTACAAAACTTCCAAGGTTGGGAGGTGTGTGGCAGCCCCAGGGCGTGTTTTGAAGTCTCCTCCGCCACAGGAAGATGTGTTGTGTTTAAGAGAGAACCCTTACCGCCTCTTCTCCATCCCCCAGGCCGCCAGGGTGCAGGAAAGCCCCCAGACCAGGAATATTGACAAAACCTGATGTTACCCTGCAGCTCAGAGAGAGTGCCCAGCTCCTGTACCTTCGGGGTTCTGCTTCCCTGAGAACACACAGCTTTGAGCACCACACACCCTGACTGAGAGCTCGGCCTGGGGGAAGCAAGGTTCCTCTTTGAGCCAGTGTTTGATGTATCTTGTAGTTTGCAGGGGTTGCAGCCTGCCCAGGGCCCAGAAAGCTGAGTCTAGCCCCACATGTTCCCAGTGCCAGAGAATCAATTCCCTTTCTGATCTTGGAGGGGAAGTCCTGGGAGAACCATGGCCCCAGAGCTCCCTCTTGCCCCCTTATCCTGCCCATGGGCAGCAGAACTGGGGTTCCCCAGGGCCAGGGCACCAATGGCTGAGGTCCCGAGGCTGGCTGGGAATAGGAATAGCCCTGGACCCTGGCTCAGACTCACTTCAGCTCCATCCCTCCTACTTCTTTCTAGAGCTGTCCATGAACTGCCTGCCCACACCACCAGGCTGAGGCTGAGGGCAGGGTCTCCGTGCCTGGGAGTCTTCACCAGCACACACACCCCTACCCCTGCCCTGGGGGAGGGAGCAGTGCAGAGCAGGCTCCATCCAGACGGAGGCATTCCCAGGATGCACTCCTGCGGCCTACAGAAGGGTGTAAGTGTTCCTCCTTTTTTTTTTTTGTAGTTTTGGCCAGGGCCAGGTTTGAGCCCACCACCCCCGATATATGGGGCCAGCGCCCTACTCCTTGAACCACAGGCGCAGCCCGTGTTCCTCCTTTTATGAAATGATGGTGACCATGGTGGTTCAGCTTTGGAAGGAATTCGTTTTATGCCCTTACTTGTTAAATAAAAACTCAAACCATTCTACATTGGTTCTCTGCTTTTGTTTTTCAATTGATCCATGAAATTCAAAAGTTTTCAGTTCAGGAGGTGAAACTTCTCGCCCCCAGAATGCCCCATCAGGGAGCCTTTGGGTCACTGACCCCCAGGTTTGCCTCCTTAACATTGGCTAATAAAATGCAAATTAGTTGAGCAGAAACCAGGACGTGCCCTCCTGGTGGCAACGCAGAAGGTGGCTGGGAAGCAGAGGAGGAGGATACAGCTGACAATTTCCAGGAGGCTAGCTCATCTTACATCAATAAAAATAAAATGAGAAGGATTCTCTTCAGAGGAGAGCAAGAGTCAAACACGGGCTTGTATTTTACTAAGTCTGAGCCGCTAATGGCTCCAGCATGACAGGGCGGCCTGGCCGGTCAGCAGGACATTCCTCAGGGGAATTTGAGATTGCTGAGACTCTATGGGCCGTGTTCCTGGCAGAGGTGCCAGGGAGGGGCAGCCCACTGGCCTGAGCGCCCAGCTTCCCACCTGCCAGCCCAGGGGAGGAAAAGGGGAGGATACCTCGTGTGTGAATTCAATTGATCTTTACCAGAATCTAATTTTCCTCCTGACGAGGAGGAAATGTTAGGAGAATTAGACAGGCAGCTATAGGAGCGTGGTGTCATGAGGGGGGACAACTCCATCAGCAACCTGAGGATTTCAAGATGGCAACAGCCCGGCAGGGCAGGAGGGAGCCCGGGCTTCCCCCAGACATCCTGGTGGGTCCAGCACGGGCACCGGGGAAGAGGGGACGCCCAGGACTAGGACTCCAGGTCTGCTGCTCTGGAACCTGCCCCCTGAAGTTTACTGGGCCAAAGGCAGCCCAGCCCTCACCCTGGTTGACAATTCAGACCCCAAAGCTCCCAGAGAGCCATTGCAAGGCGTCTGATCACCCACCGCCCCTTAACTGTGACAGCCTCACTCTCACTTCCAGTGATAGTTGGAAAGCATAGTCCTTGGAGTTAGGGTCTCCCTGAAATCTCTGGGGTGCCCCTGAGGCGAAGGATTGAATTAGTACTGGATGCGCTCCTGCCTGACACACAACCTCATTTGTCACCTGCTTGACCTGAATTCTATCACTCAAGGTTCGATAGGAAATCCAGGACAGGGCCCAGCTGAGTTTCATGGTCTCAGCTCACCCTGGCACACTCACTGCCTGCCCCCACTGGATGCAACACCCTAAGACTATTACTGAGCACAAAAGTAGCTTCCCTGCTCCAGCATGCTGTGACTTAGATGTTTAGTATGAAACCTACATACACACACACACGCATGCGTACATGGATGCCTGCACACGGGCACAGGTACACACACCAGCCAGACCCCTCAGAGGGGCTGCCTGTCGGTCACAGGACTGTATATACAGAGAAAGGGGGAGACAGATCCTACTGGTTCTGCTTCTCCAGGTGACCACCATTCGGCCTCCTGTCCCTGTGGTCTTCCCCTCTGGACATTTCATATAGAAGGACTCACAATCTGTGTCCTTTTGTGACTGGCTTCTTTCACCCAGCGTAGCGCTTCCAAGGTGTATCTGTGGAGCACCATGTGCCAGGGCGTCACTCCTCTCAAAGCTGTGGAGTCCCCACCGTAGGGACAAACCGTGTCTGTCTGTTCATTTACCTGTTGATGGGACCATGTCACTCTAACCCTTGATTCACATTGAGCACCACTGAGGAGGCCCCCAGAGAAGTTAAATGTACCATTAAAGTTAACACAGTGAAAACAGACTGACCGCAAGGTGCAGGGGCCTCTGCAGCTGCCCATGGGGTGGGCCCTCAGCACAGTTTCTTGGCAGGAACAGGTGACTCTGCCTACACAGGCCCAGGGCCACACCAGGGTATGGGGTTGTGGGTGCTTGGGCTTCAGGGCAGGTCAGGGCCTGACAGGGGCCAGTCTGGGCAGGATAGGAAGGATAGTGGGCTCCTCAGCCCTGGCAGTGAACCAGAGTTCATGGATTGCCATCAGACCTCAGGGTGAGGCAGTGCCACCTTTCAGGGGGTCCCCTGGGTAGCCGTGGCACCACAGCACCTGCCCACTGCCTGGGCCGGGCGGATTGGAGCTGGCCCTTCCCAACATACTCACAGTCAATCAGACCTGTGGGGTCTGGGCACTTGACCTTCAGTGCCTCTAGCCAGTAGCAGGCACTGGAAGTCCATCCCCGGGAGTCCAGAGCCCTGTGCAGAACAGACCCAGGATTTCTGCAGAAGTGTGGCATCCCCTGGGCCCCGGCTTGTCAGAGGGCCTGCTGAGGGTAAGTGGACCTCTCTCCTGAATACAGAGCTTCTCGGCTGGTGCAGCTATAAATCCAGCCTCTGTCCCTGTCGCTCATTACTGCCATATGTCTTTATGAAAATAAGCCCTCTCTAATTAAAGCTGTCACATTATCATTTCATGTATCTCATCCAGGCTCTGTGCAGGCCTGAGGGCCTTAATTGCCAATGAGGCTCCTGAACTTCCCCGGAGGCCAGAGTGTGTGGGAACAGCCCCCAACCCACCCCTGAGGCAGCCACGTCCCTGCTCCCAGCCCCCGGCCCTCCCTGTGGTCCAGGCAGTGAGGAGTCCTTACATACTGGCCCTGCTCACGGGCCTGAGTTAGGTGTAGGGTTAGCAAACCACCTGGGGTCCACCCCTCTCTGGCCCCAACACGGGCTGGGCTGGGTGGGTGGAGGGCACCTGAAGATGGCAGGGCCTGCTGTCTCCTCCAGGCTCCTGGGTTCAGGCACACTATCTCCTTGCTCAAATAAACTTGCTCACTTGGGTTGGCCCCTCTGTTTGGAACGTACCCCTATTCTTACCTCTTAAAGTTCAGCACTAGCTTTTCTCCTTGGGGAGACCCCTTCTGCCCCACCCTGAGGCCAGGCTAACCATCCCCACCATGGTCATCCTGGGTGTCCCGGCTGTACTCAGGGAGAAGTTTCTGTTTATGTGTGTCTGTCACCTGCTCGTCAAAAGCAGCTTGAAGTAGGGACCTGTGTCAGTTCGTCCCCTCTGCCCCAAGCACGGAGGGTACCTATAGGACACCAGAAGTTTCCCTTGAGTGGCCCTGATCAAAATCAGTGTGGTCAGTCATGTGGTCCAAACCAAAGACCACAGGCAGAATTCTCAATAGCCCTGCTGCATTATCACCACATGAAGGAGAGTCTCCAAGAAGTTAGCTCACTCATTACAGGACTGCGGGGTTCCAGGACCTTCTGAAACACTCTAGAAACCCAATCTTGACTCTTGTGTTGGGGCCTGAGGGTGTCAACGCACACAAACCCTGGGAGCCTGGACTCTGGTTCAGACTCCGACCTCCTCCCATGACAGGCTCTGCCCAGGTACTCTGCACATGTAGCTTTGTGGAGCCTCTGTGACCAGAATGTCCACCCTGGTGACCCCAGGTTGGACCAGTGGAATGAGAGGATGTGTGGTGAGCTGAGGCACTTGTGCACCTGACAGGCATGCACTCTTGCACTCCTGTCCTCCTTGAGAGGAGGCCCAGCCAGGCTTTGTGGGGTTACAAATCCCCACATGTATGTCTCATTTGAGTGAGCCACTAATGGGTTAAATTGGCTTCTGTCTTCACAGAAAAAGCAACAGGTTTAGGCTACCCTGAGGCAAACACAAAGACTGTTTTCTGGTCATCCGGAGACAGATACTTTGAAGTTTTTGCAGCAGTTGGTTCCATGGAGTTGGAAGCTGAAAAGCTTCTTGAAGAGTAAATTTACACCTGAGGCAAAGT
Organism: Arctocebus calabarensis; assembly: GCA_963573935.1. Lineage (NCBI taxonomy): Eukaryota > Metazoa > Chordata > Mammalia > Primates > Lorisidae > Arctocebus > Arctocebus calabarensis. The sequence continues at coordinate 24,807 of CAUYON010123089.1, read as the reverse complement.
TGCAGCCCCTCTAGTCTCCGGTCATGCAACAGGCTTCAACCCACACAGAGCCACCAAGCCAACATCAGACCACCAGGACATGGGAGCAAGGGAGCCTGGGAGGCTTGTTTCATGGCAGGAGTGTAGCATAAAGCTGCTCAACACACCCCTTTCACCCACTATGCTCTGAGCCAATCAGGTGGATAGAGATGACGTCAGGTTTGTCCTGATTAAGGTGAGTTCAGAGACATTGCCAGCATGAGGTGTGTGGCAGGCACAGCGTCCTGGGTAGAACTGCCCACCTGCCACAGGCAGGGCTTGCAGACCAGAGCACAGGCTGGCAGGTCCCTAAGTTCCCCAAACTCGCCAATAGGGGGGCACTTACCACCTCCCTGGGGAACACCCCCCACCCCCACCCCAGGGTGGAAAATAGAACAGGCTACATAGTTTGTAGGGGCCCAGTGCAAAAAGTGTCCTATTCCTTGTTGCAAAATTACTAAGGATTTTGAGATGGCGACAGCACGCCATGAAAACAAGTATGGAGCCTTTCTAAGCACCAGGCCCTGTGTGATGGAGGGGGCACACGCCCACGAAGCCAGGTGTGGGGGCGAAGAAGCATTCCCACCACCACCCTGCCGCCAACCTGGACAGTGGCAGTCAGACTTACTTCCTGCAGGGAGGGTGCTCAGACCCACAGGCGCCCAGAGGTGACATGGGGCCAGCAGTTAAGCATCCCTCGGGCCTGGATGGAGACACCCCGGCTTGGAAGAGGCGGAGCTGTCCTCAGCCAAGGGCTGACAGGTGGGGACAGCGCCCTTCAAGGACCTGGACCAGGAAGTGGGCCCCACCCCCAACTCACACCCTCCTGCAGGTGCAAGGGACCTGTCTGGAAGAAACTATGGAGCCAGTCAGAAGCACTGCTCCCTCGGCATCCCCTCCCAGGACACCAGAAGCTCCGTGTGCGGCAGCCCCTGGCCAAAGCCAGCGGCCCTGTCCAAAGCAATGGATGCACAAGCCCCGGAGGACACATGCTTCCCCCACAGCCCTGGATGCTGCCGCTTTCTCATCCGCTGCGTCAGATATTCTCCTGCTCTCTGCGAGGACAGCCTGGGATCACGGTGTCTGATCCCACTCCGTCTCCACGTGACTGTGGAACTGTCAACCCAGCTCTGAGCCAGTGTCAGCGTCTGCGTGCTTGTCAGAAATGCAATTTGCTCTTCAGCCTCAGACGGCAAAGCAGAGCCTCCTTTGGATGCTTTTGGCTGACGGTGGCTAAGGGAAGCAAGGGGCCATCCATAATCCTTAAGAAATGTTATTATTCCATGAAAATCACTCAGTTAATCCACTTTAATAGCCCTGTGCAGGACCCTCGATGCAGCACAGTCCTCACAGTATTAACTTCAGAAATCTTAGCTGTCACTTTCCATCCAACAGAGAAGCACACCGCATGTGTTCTGGGGGGTGCTCGTTCGTCAGCTTAATACCCTCTAAGGCGCAGTGACACTTGCCCCCCTCAGGGCATACATCCCCCCACCCCGAGCCCAGGGTGGGATTGTGGGAACAGAAGAGATGAGCAGCGCCCACCATTCCACTGGGAGGGGAACTGCGGGGCCTCATCTGCCCACCTTCCTCCTGACTCCCTGGGGCCCACCTCCAGCAGCACACTGACCCCAGGAACTGAAAATGAGGGGCAACGGGGCTGTGTCCTGGGGCTGCAGAGACGGCAGGACGTGTCTGGGATGGGTGGAATTTTCTAGCACAGAGATCCTTGAGACGCTGATGATGAATGACTCTAGGACACAGCCTCCTGGTGGGACCACAGACACCCACTAGCTGGCCTGTGGGACCACGTGTCCAGAGTGATTTGTGGGTGCTGAGAGAAGGCCATCCCATTCTGACACCTCCCTTCTCTATCCCTGGGGACCCAGACCTGGGTTGGCTCCTGCAGCAGCAGCCATGCAGCCTGAGGACCAGCAGTTCCAGCTACAAACCTGGCCCTGTGGGCAGGAGAGTCAGGAGAGGCTCCAGGGAGGCACCTGCTCCCACAGCCTCTGGGCTCTCTAAGACTGACCAGGGCTCTCGAGGCCCCACGGCCTCCGGGCTCTCTAAGGCTGGCCAGGCCTCTCTGGAATCCCCCGGCCTCTGGGTTCTCTCAGGCTGGCCAGGCCTCCCTGGGCCCCACGGCCTCTGGGCTCTCTCAGGCTGGCCAGGCCTCCCCTGGGCCCTGACTCCAGATCTTTTTCAGGACACCCTGCTTTTAGAAATAAATTGTTTCCAGCAGTGTCTGCTCCCAAATCCTCATTGATTTTTGTCTCTGTTTTCCCAGCTTTCTGTCACAAGGGACTATTACAGGTGATGGATTGCAACTCACCACCTCTTAAAAGTATCCAGGGCAAGACCACAGCCAGGCACACCTCCAAGGGCTTCAGGGAGGGCAGTGGGGCATGTGGGGGGTCTGTCCCCCTGTTCCCTGGAATGAAAGCAAGGGCATAGAAAATGGACCTCCAATAGTCAGGATGTGGGGTCCCCCCGACTCATGTCCAAACACCTTCTCTCCCCTCCTTGCTCTGTGACCTTGGAGTCACCCAAATCTCAGGCCTCAGTCACCAACCTTCCCTAGCCCCAGAGTACTGGAGGACAAATCAGGTATGGTCCAGGGTGGCCCCATGGGATCAGAACAAGCTCCCCACTCTGCCATTCCCCAGTGTGGCCCTGACACCCTAGTCCTCTGGAGGGGAAAAGGGGACTCTAAGGACACAGCTTGTATTCTGGGTGGCCAGTGACCATTGGATCCTCCCTCCAGAGTCTGTTCTCTCTGCATCCTGCTGCAGGGACACGGGTCCCCCACCTCCTGCTGGCAGCCTGAGCACCAGCCACCTGCTGGGATGCCCCAGGCCTCAGTATGACTCTGATAAACCAGCGCACGAGGGCAACCAGCCTCTCGGCTTCCCCAGCCCCAGGCCCATCCAGGTGTCAGCCAACCTTCCCAGGGCCACCCAGGCACGGTCCCCTTCACACTGCAGAGTGACAGCACCAAAGGATGTGTGTGGAGACACCGATGCCAAGGCACTGGCTCAGGCGATGGTGGCTGGAAGTCTGAGTCCTGCAGGGCACAGGCTGGAGACCCAGCAGAGAGCTGATGCTGCAGCTCAAGTCTGGAGGCAGATGCCCCCTGCCGTGGGGAGCCCAGGCATTTCTCTGAAGGCCCCTGCCCGATTGGACAAGGCCACCACACTTGAAAGGTTGTCCACTTTACTCAAAGCCTACCCATTTCAATGTTAAAACAAAGACATGTTTGACCAAACATCTGGGTTCCATGGTCTGGCCAAGGAGACACACAGATGAGCCGTCACCACTGCCCTCGGGGTGCAGAAGTTCCGCCTCCACTGGGGATTGTTTCAGGCTGAACGTTGCCTCCTCTTGTATGTCCTTAAAACAACTGCCCCATGGGTCCCAGAGTGAGCCCAGAGTGCCCTTCAATGGCCCTTCTCAGAGGTGACAGCTCCTCCAAGGGCAGAAAACTGATGGAGTGGAGTGGGACCTGGAACAGGGTCACTGAAACTTGCAACAGGACCCAGCCAGATGTGGCTTTCTGTGCCATGGCCCCAACCCAGGGCCCTGCGCCCAGGGGCCACCCAGAGAAACATGTCAGGGGAGGCCAAGCTCAGGCTCCCGGCCAGGACGGAGGCCCCACAGCCTCGGGAATCGTGGGAAACTCCCATCTCCCCTGCCATTTCCAGGGGCAGCCAGAGTCTCTGAACGAGGTCCTGGTGGACCAGGTGTGATGGCTGAGCCACTGGAATCTGGGAGGAGAGCGTTAGGTCGGCGGTGGCAGGCCTCGGCACCCAGTGCTGTGCCCTCTGCCCAAGAGGCTTTCCCCTTTCACCCTTGCCCTCTCAGGCCAACTCATCCTCCAGGGCTCAGCTGTCCTCTGAGGCACCTTCCCAACCTCCATCTCCTCACAGGAGGCTACACCTCTCCCTCCTGCAGCAGGATGGCCGCACATCCCTCCCTCCCTGCTCCAGGCCACGCTGGCCACACTTCCCTGTTGCCACGTACTTTCCCACTTCCCTGAGGTTCTGAGAAGGGACGGACCACAGCAGGCAGGTGGCACAGTTGCCAGATGAGGGAGTGAGCGAGTGACTTCCCTGGTCTCTAATCGATGTTTCAGGAGGTTCTTAAAAGGCAGACACTCTGAAAGTGGGTTAATTTAGGCTTTAAAAATGTTAAAAGGACAAATTCACACAAGTGACTTCCAGCCCACAGGTGAACTGCCTTAGCAGATGTGGCTTCTGTTTCATGGTGGATGTCCTGAAGCCACGTGAGCCCAGGCATCTGCTCCCGGCTGACCTGGACAGTAGCACTTGGCTTCTCTGGACTATCAGGAGCCTCCTGCACAGGGACTGGGCATCTTAGAGCCCTTTATTTGAATATGGGTTCTCTGATAGTGGGGACTGCCTATAAAAACATCCAACTCCCTCCAAAGAAAAAGCATGCATCAGCCATTTCTGTGAGGCCATCAGAGAACCGGAGGCCTCCAGGGAAGTGGAGAGCAACACCTAGACACAGAGACTGCCCCGTGCCTGCCACCGGGTGTCACACTCCCCCGGCAAGGGTGCAAGAAGAAGCCACCGCTCTGACCTTCATGCAGAATTTCTTTCTGAAAGTGAGACTGCATCATGGGCGGAGCCTGCGTGGAGGACCGAGAGCCAGGGCTGACCTTTCCTGTGAGGAGGAGACCTCAGCCCCGAGTGACCAGTGGGCATGTGCTGTCCCAGGTCTCACCAGACACCACACACCCTCTACTCTGACAAGCAAGGTCTGCAGCCCCTGGGCACCCGCCACCCTGGAAGCCAACAGGGGTCTCTGCACCCACCTCCCCACCCCCGGGAGACCTGATGGACGTTCCCTGAGAGTGCTGGACATGGCTACCTGGCTGGCCCCCAGCCACACTTTCCTCAGGTGAAAACAAGGCTAATGCTATAGACAGAAAACCCAAGGAAACTGTCGAAAGAGAAACCGTGAAAAGTTTAGTGCAGATTGTATATGAAGCACATCGTGCCCTATGATTGCACCAACGTACACAATTATGATTCAATAAAACTATAAAAAAAAAAGATATGAAATAATACTAGCATGAAACACTCATAGCAAATAACATACATGTTTATACAAAATGCAGTAAGAAAAACATAATTTTATCATTTGGGATAATTCATAGAATACATTTTGCCAAAAGCAAATCAAAACAAAGTTACAGAAGGAGATGACACAGGCCTCGTGTGCCATGGGGAAAGGCTGTTTCCGAGCCAGCACCACCACCAGTCACTCACATGCTGGCCTCGGAGGGTGTCAGTATTTCAACTAGACAGGGCGTTTCACACGGATCGGGACTCTGCTCACTCAGCCAAGTCCACAGGGCTAGTGCAGGCACGTGGGCAGAGAGGCCAGCGCCCCCAGCCCTCACTGGTAGATGACCTTCACACAGAACGTTTCCTCGTTTTTGTCCTCGTGGTCATTGATGTAAATGAGAATCTCCTCCTCCCCCACGCTCTGGCCAGGGGCAAATCGAAGGCCGATCGTGTAGGTCTCTCCTCCTCCGACCTGGAAATAAGCGTCAGAATCCCAGCATCCACCCGGGCCTCTGCACCCTCGTGCGGCTGTCCCTCCACACAGCCCGGCACATCTCCAGCAGGACAGTGGGCCACGTGAGCTGACCAAGGACTGCAAGCCCTCGGATGCACCTGCGGCCTGCCAAGGCCCCAGTGCCCAGAAGCAGGATGACACGGGTCTGATACCCAAGGCACACTCATTGTCTTATCTAACTTTTCCAGTGTCACGCTGAGAACCCCCGGGGCCACTGCTCTTCCCCACTGTCAGGAAAAGCATCATTAAATCTGTGCCAAATGAAGAAACATCAGTCGCCCAAGCATAGGAAGGCACTTGTCACCATCCCAGGACTTTCTGAAGATTGTTCCTGACCCAAGGGAATCTCTCCTAAGGCAGCGCTGACCCCCCTGCCCGGCACCTGGGCCGTGGCCGCACCTGGAAGGACTCCTCCCGGAACCGCAGCAGGTCAGGGCGGTCGCTGTGCAGGTGGTACGTCCTCCGGGAGGGGTAGGGGTTGGTGTAGGTGATGAGCTTGTTGGTGCCTCTCTTTTCACCCACAAACAACGTGATCTCAAAGGCCTGTAGCGAGAAGGGGCAGGACGATACTGTGGCCAGTCCTGCAGGAACAGCCCCTGGCCTGCTCTGCACTGTGGGGGCCTGGGGGGGCCTCCAAGTGGCTCCCTGGTGCTTCCAGCCTGGGGAGCAGACAGAGCAGCAGCCAGCACTGCCCAGCCCCACCCTACACAGCACCCTAGGCTGGGTGCCCGAGGCTCACAGCTCACCAACCCGGTGCGGTGCCTTGGCAACCCCCATCCCCTCAGCCTGCGCTCGCCACACATACAGACCTTGGAAATGAGCGGCTGGCGGCAGGAGAGGCACATGAGCCATGAGCACACCAGCTGGTGGCAGTCCACATCGACCAGGTTGAGGTGGACGAAGCGGCTGCCCGCCCTGAGGGGCCTCACGCTGACATGCAGGTCCTGCAGCCCACGGGGCGCCAGCACAAAGACCCCTTTGGGGTCCGTCTTCAAGAACAAGAGCGGCCGGTCAGGGCAGAGCCATTCATAGGTGGCAAACAAGAAGCTCCCCAAGCACCTGCAGCCAGTTGATGGAGAACCCAAGGCCACAGGCTCACTCAGGGCCAGCCCAAATCTGGAGCCCCAAAGTCAGAGCTGCCTCTCCCCCTGCATGGTCACTGTTCCCCCAGGGCCACCTCGGCAGAGGGAGAAAGGAAACCAGCCGCAGACCGGCCAGCTGGCCCTGACCAGAGCTGCCCTCACCTTCCACGTGCATACAGTGGCTTCATTAATTCCACCACTCCCATTATCATCTACCCTTCAGTAATTCTAAAAATAGGCCTTTGGGCTTATTTATATGTCACTTACTCCCAATGACATGTCTAATAAAAGGCAATTTTAATAAAGCCTTTGGTGAAAGGGCATCCGTAGTCACTGGATGCGCTGTGAAAGCTGCCATGGGGGCCAACCTCTGAGCCTTGGCCTGCTGTCCCATCTCCAGCTGGGGTGAAGGGAAAGCCCAGAACAGTCCCCAGAAAGGCCGTACCTTCAGCTCCTGGGGGTGTGAGGTGAAAGCTCTCACTTTCCTCACCGTCTGCATCCCCCGAAGGACAAGAGACAGACGGGTCAGCTGGCCGGTGACACAGGAGATATCCACGCGTTGCAGTGCATGTAGATAGACCTGCCACGTCTGCACAGGTGCCACCAGCCAGGGGTCCCTGCAGCAGGACAGGAGCCATCTGCACATGCCCTTGACAGCAGTGTCAACCCGAGAGAACGGGACGAGGGCTGCTGGAGGCCACACAGGACCAGCCTTGGAAGGTGAGGTCCCGGGATATAGCGCCAGGCCCAGCTACCCTCATCCTGGCCTCCCACCTTCCCACCTAAACCAGAAGTCCTTGGGCGGGGCTGTGGCTCACATGTCACCTGTCTCTGCACCTGAGACACTGCCTCGTCCCAGGGTGCTCAGGAACTAAGTGCTGGGTAAACGGCAACGTGAGCTTTTGCCAAATGTCTGGATGAGCCTCATTCCCAAACATGTGGTCAGGTCACACCCTACCCTGTTCTGAGGATTCTCAGAGGCCCGGGAGATACAGCTTCAGAGGAAACAGTAAAGGGACCTGCTTGTTCTAATGGGTGAGGGGTGGGAGTGATTATACCACAGTCCTCAGACATAAAGAACAGTGGCCAGCCACGTCCCATGTCCTCAGGAGGGACACAGCCTGATTCCCTCAGTTCAGCTTGAAGACTCAGCAAGAAAACAATGACAGGAGGCTGGGGGCTATGCCAGGCACTGCTGTTTCCTTCCCTGGTGGGCACACGACGGACATTGCCCAGGGCCACTACAGGCCTGAGACGCCCGGGAAATCCCACCTCAGACAAAGGCCGGAGGAGCTGCCTCTGTGAGTACAGGAAGGGGCCGGGGCACTCTCAAATCCCAGCTCCCACGCCTGCCCCTCGTTCCCCAGGCCCAGGGCTGGCACACTTACGAGTAGACGAAAACAAAGAAGTCTTTGACCTCCGGGCTGGAACCACTAGCCACCTTCAGAAACACGTCTCGCGGTTCCTCGGGGCCCTGTCAAACAGACACGGGCACATCAGGGCACACGCCGCTCTCCACCTCGGCTCTGCCTGACCTCAGCCTGGCCCCCAAAACCAGGTCTGGCCACAGCAGGTGGGAGCCAACCCCTACCCCAACGAATTTATCAATTTTCTCTACTAGTCAGAATTCACTGTTCTGTTCACTGCAGAGGGGGAAATCATTAGCTTCTTGATTTTATATGGATCTCGATAATTACATTCTACAGGAGATTTTATCCAGTTTTCTAACTAGTCATAATACAATTATTGCCTTATCCTTTACACAATGGTAATTAATAAGTGCCTTAATTACCATTCACTTTGCTTCATGCCTTTTTTAAATTTAAATTCAGATGATCAAGGAACTGATCTGCTAGTAGAAAAAATAAAAACACATTCATGAAGTTCTCACTGGTCTGTCACAATAGCCCATTAGCACCTTGGAAAGAAACCTCTTAATCAAAAACCAAAAATGGAGGTCTCCCAAGAGAGCGGCTGGAGCAGGAGGATGCCAGGCTGGGGGAGAGGGACTTGCCAGAGGATCTGCCTGAGCTGGGACCATAACACAACCTACCACGTTCTGGGTCTCACAAATGACGTTGGGGTCACTACATCGAACGTGCACTGGGGGCTGCTCGCCAGGCATTCCTGCCCGCACACCTAGAACAGTGAAAATGTCAAGGAAAGGGCTTTGCCACAGCCTGGGCCTGCAGTGCACGTGGTCCCACGTGTCCCGTCATCTAGGTCAGGCTGGGCCTGTCACAGGTGCTTAGCAAACACCTGCTGGGCAAACGGCCGCCACCACCTCTACCCAGAACAGCACCAGTGTGCCGCGCACTCCTACGGGGACTCTGGCCCTCTATCCTGACACTGCACGTCTCCTGGCCACGTCTTCAGGGAACCTCCAAGAAGTGCTGTGGAGATGGACGCTCTCACTCTGCTCTCAAGGGCACCCGCTGGCAAACTCAGTGGCCACTGAGGAGGCAAGTGTGCCCCAGGCACACCTCAGAGGGTCACATCTGGACCACAGGAGCCAGGATTTCTAAAACGGTCAAAGCAACCACCCACTGTACACCTGTCACCTCGGAGGAAGCAGGAAGGCTGCCACTCCAGTTGCAAAGCCAGGGGCAGAGATACCATCTTCCACCCCTGGAGAGACACCGTTTCCAAACAGTTGAACCTGCAACAGGCCAGCTCCAGGGTTAGTGGGGGACCTGCCTGGAAGTGTGTGCCAGGGAGGCAGGCGGATGGCCTTCTTCAGGAACGTGAGCTCTGGGTGATAGAAGCGAAAAACCTGGTCCACCACATGGGGCTGGGGCTCCACGGTCAGGCAGAGCACAGCGATGGGCTTGCCACTGCCGCTGGCTCGGAATAAGACCTGTGACAGAGAAGACCCTGCTGGGCATCACAGATGGCAGGAGGGGTATGGACAGCTCCATGTCCCCTCCTCGGACAGCAGGGGCACTTCCACACTCATCAGGACCCACTCACCCCTCAAACAAGAAGGGAAGCTCAGGCACCATCAGAGGGGCAGAAGCAGAGTCTGCAGCAGGTGCCTCTCAAGGGGGCAACCAAGCAGGGCCAAGGCCAGCGCCCAGCACGAGGTCCACACACAGGCATGCTGCTGCCGCTTATCTAAGTAAGACCCCCTCCCTGCATGCTGGTGACAGTCCTCCAGTCCCAACATCAAAACCTGCTTCGACCATAACCCCACTCCTACACCCTGGATGTGCGTGCACAGAAATCATTCCAGAAGGCTCTCCTGACATTATCTCCACCAGGTCCTCAGCATGGTACTGGGGTGGCCGTGTTCATGGTCAGCACATGAGCATGACCCCTTTGGTTCCACATGGTAAAAAGAGGCCTTGCAGCCATCAAAAGACAAAAATTTCCCTATTTTTAAAAAAGCTATTTACTAAAAAAAGTATTTGTCCAAAAATGCACTGATTTGGACAGCTACTATAATGGGTAATCTTTACATCATTAGATACACACATACGTGCACGCATGGGCACACATATGTGCCCAGAGACACACATGCACATGTGCCCAGGGCAGTCAGGTGAGGCTGAGAGCAGACCGAGCTCACACTCGGTTCATCCAACCCGGGCACACTCAGCTTTCACACTCGGCCCATCCATCCCAGGCACACTCGGCTTTCACACTCGGCTCATCCAGCCCGGGCACACTTGGCTTACACCCGTTGACCGTGGGAAATCCCTGGAGTTCCCGCAACTGGTCTGTCCCCTTCTGTGCCCTCACCTTGGCATGTTTCGTGGGCAGTGCGCTGGACTTCCATGGTGGTGTGGCGTCTGTGCCCTTCTCAGAGCTCAGCTTGGCAGAGGCCTGTGAGGATAGTCAGCATACTCAGGTCAGGAGGTAGCCTTCTCGGTTGACCAGCACCTGCGCTTACAGGAGCTCCTGCTCACGGCCTTATTCACTCTCGTGCCAACCCTCCGGGCAGTGATTGTCACCAGCCAGCCTCATCACACCAGAGGATGATGAGGAAGTGGCAGCTGTCATCAGCTAGGGGGTGGCAGGTCCCAGATCAGAATCCAGCTCTGACTGAGGTCCCCCTACTAGACCCATGGTCTGTCCCAAAAGACAGAGTGGAAACCCAGGTGACCTCAGGAATCCCTCAGGCCCACCTCAGGTGATGACCATCACCCCACAGAGCTGGCTCAGAAGGTCAGTCAGGAGCTGGAGCACCCGCTCTAGGACACTGGATGGCTCACACCTCCCCCATGCCACCCCCTGGGCTACTGTGAGAAGTGGCGGCAGCAGCAACCACAGAGCAGAAAACACCAAAAGATTCTGAGCCATTAGCTCCACTGAGGATTAAGAAAGGCTTTGCCTGAGTTAGTAAAGAGAATAAGGAGGGGACAGTCTCCAGGCAGGAGGCAGCTCTGGGGCCGAGCACAGTGCAGGGAGCCACGGACCTGACGATTAACAAGCAGAGTGGCCCAAAGGATGACCCAGCCACTTGGGAGGTAGGGTGGGAGACACTGGCAAAAGCCTAAAAGTATCCGTAGTCCCCATGGTCGTTTAGCTGAATGGCACTTTGCCATTTGTCCAGTCGCACCTGTGCTGAAGCCGGCAGCCCCATAGAGAAGCTCTGGAACTTGAAAGGGATGTGGGCGGTCTCCCGGGGGCGCAGGAAGAGCTGGGGGGCCATGCCATCACGCACGTGGAACATGTCCTCCTCCACTGGCGTGTGCAGACCAACAGCATCCTTCAGGTGCCTCCACTCCCGACTGTCCATGATGACGCTGGGGAGGAAGGAAGTCTTCCAGGAAAGACACCAGGGAGGAGGCAGCCCCCAAGGAGCAGGACGTGCAATGGCCATGCTCTCGGGCGGACTGGCCAGCTCAGAGGCAGCCGGCTGTGCCCGGCTTAGATCTGGGCTGGGGCTATGACAGGAGGGGCTGCTGAGACCCACCTGAGCTCAGGGTTGTCAATCTCTACCGTCACTGTGTGCTGCGTGTTGTGGGGGTTCCTGAGGGCAAATTCAAAGAACTCAGCGGTCCCCAGAGAGGCATAGAGCGTGTGCTGTGTGGTGATGGCCAGGCTCAGCGCACTGGTGATGCTGTCGGCCTTGGCGCGCTCCCGGTAGGCAGCGATGACCTGCAGGTCCCGCAAGTGCTGGGCGCGGACACTCTGCTGAGCCTGCAAGACGGGCCACAGGGTGGACACGATCCTGAGCACACCATCCTCATTGGGGACTTGATGTGCTGGCCCCTGTTGTAGACCCCCACCGACTACCAAATTTCCTCTGAAAATCACCAGAACCACCCTGATCCTTGACCATGTGGTCAGGATGAGTTTGGTTGACACTGGACAGAGATCCACGGGTTGTGCCCTCTGCCTGCAGGTGGCCACGGGGTCGGGGGTTGGTCTCCCAAGAGGCTCTTCACAGCTGCGGGGTTGGTGCCAGGCACAGTGGGAAACAGGTATCAGAGCCTTCCAACAAAAGAGGAGAGAACAGTCCCAAAACTAAGACAGGACTCACCTGGCCAGGGCCCCAACATGGCACCAGAGCCCACGGGAGGGGACATGTCCCAGGCCTGCTGAGTCTCAGTGCCCTGACTGAGCTCATGCTGGGTCAGGGTGTGGGCACCCAAGCATGGGGTCTGAACCACCCACACGCTGCCTTGGTGCGGCTTGGCGACCAACTCTGGTGCCCAGGGACGCAGATGTGGTGAGCATGGAGACTGGCTTGTTTTTCCCGTGGGCCTTACATTAAATGGGAGGCCCATCACCACCTGGCTTGCAAGATCTGAGACCTGGACGAGGCCACCACAGAGTCAGCTGGGCTACAGCTGCTCCAAGAACATGCCCTGGCCTGACTGGAAAGCTACAGTCTCAGGAGGCTGAGATGTCAGTGGAGATGGGCTGCCTGATGCTCTCAGACTGTAACTCTATTTTATTTATTTATTTATTTATTTTTTGAGATGGGAGTTTCATTTTGCTGCCCTCGGTAGAGTACTGTGGCATCACAGCTCACAGCAACCTCAAACTCTTGGGTTCAAGCAATTCTCTTGCCTCAGCCTCCCGAGGAGCTGGGAGTACAGGTGCCCGCCACAACGCCCGGCTATTTTTAGAGACAAGGTCTCACTCTGGCTCAGGCTGGTCTAGAATCCATGAGCTCCACCCACCTCAGCCTCCCAAGTGCTAAGATTACAGACATGAGCCACAACACCCAGCGCCAGACTGTAACTCTAAAGGTAAGGACGGAGTGTGGTCTCTGCTGCAAATGACTTTGTCACCTTTCCCCACTGGGGCCTTTCCTTTGCAGGGCATTGGTGCCGAGCCTCTCCCCTCCCCCTAGAATTTGGAAATGGGAGGTGGCCATGCTGACATGGAGGCCTCCCTCCACCAGCCTGCGACCATTAGAGCTTTTCAACACAGTGGAACCTCTGACAGGCTGTGCTGGACAACGGGCCAGCCGTGTGTCAGGATGCAACAGGTGGCTTCTGTGGTTCAAGTGCATACTGCTCTGTTCATGGCTTAGCTGAGGGGACAAGATCTATTCTGCCCACCAGTGAAGTGGTCCCAACATGACACAGCGGTGGGTTTTAGGGCTGTGGCCACTTGAAGATGGGGATGGAGCTGGCCTATTAGACTGGTTGTCCTAGGTGGGACACCATAATGGCCACACCTTGGTTCCCTGTGAATTCAACGATCAAAGTGGTGGGTAGAGATGGCACGAATCTGGGGGCACGTTCTTGTCCACTCCTGCCTCCTTTCATCCCACAGAGGACACTGTGCCAGGTCCCCGGAGAAGACAGAGTGACGGCTGGTGAGAAGGTTCTAGGGCAGGAGCCAGCCAAGCAGGCACAGCCCCACCTCCCTGTCCTCTTCTGTGGGGTCCACCTGCCTGGGGGCAGCACCAAGTGTTCAAAAGTGGCTCCTGCACAGGCTGCAGGTTCAGTAACCAAGGTCCTGCCCTCAGCAGCCTGCACTGCCCATGTCCAGCAAGCGTGTCTGCAGACCAAGTTCAGTATCAGGCCCAGTCTCTACTATTAGCTCAGTAGTCATCAGTAAAAGTGGGGTGACATTTTAGTCCCTATTGGCCACACTCTTCCCTTACCTGCAGGGAAGGGTGATGGGGTTCACAGGGCCCCTGTTCCAGAATCCAGCATACCCTCGGGGGCCCTGACACTGGTTCAAGGATGAACCCATTGCCCGGGCAGAGCAGGGAGGCCCGTGAGCTACGTGTTGGAATCCCTGGAAAGCGAAGTTCTCTGTGGCGTGAGATGCAGACACGAGACTCAGGACTGGAGCACCACTTTGCTCCCACCAGCAGCAGCCCTGGAGCTGCTGGGATGTCACCACAGAAGCCTGAGAGCGGAGCCAGGACACAGAGGGTGGGAGTGGAGAACCAGTCCCTGGTGGCCACACGCAGCCCCGTGCGAGCACCCTCCCGGAGCAGTGCAGATACCAAGGTAACTAAGATCATCCCAGGCTCCAGGTGTCAGGACATCTGCTCACTCGTCGAGTAAGCCCTGGAAACCCTGCAGGCCAGCACACATCAGGCTGCCACTTGCAACCCCCTCAAAGAGATGAACCTGCCAGCCCTTTGAGGGCCACAGAGAGAGTGTCTCCCCACAGGCCAGCAGTCACTCAGGGCCAGCCAGTGTCCTGGACCCCGGATGCAGATTAAGCCGAGTGGCCCTCTGTTCACACCAGGCTGCCTCCTATAAGGGAACCTCAGAACATCTTTCTTGAAACCCCCATGGCCCGTATCTTCTATAAACCCCTGGGTTACAGAAATTTTCTCCTCCCATTTCCTAGTTGCAAATACTGAAGGGTCTATTTAGATTTTAAATATCTAAATAGCCCAAAAATGGAATGTTTCTAGTCAGAAAGATTACACTGACAATGCCAGATACGTAAATCTTTCAGAGTTTGAGTCCCCAAACCTGGGGGACTCAGAATCACCTGCAGAACTTCCGTAAAAACCCAGGCTCTGAGGGCCCCTCCCAAGCCAAGGAGAAACAGGATCTCCAGGTTCCAAGAATCGTCTCTGATTAAAAGCTCTCCAGATAATTTTGACTTGAAAATTTCCCCTGGTGGCTGGAAAAGTCCAATTCTCTTAACATTCTGCATCCCTTGGAGACAGATGAGCGAGCCCTTCGGGGAAAGGGGTGCGGACGGCAGGCTCACCAGTGTGCTTGCCTGGCGCCAGCCATGTCCTCCGCTAGCCTCCTGCAGCCGCACTGACCGCATCCGCTCCAGCTTGCGCCTGCGGACGGCGTCCAGCTCGCGTCCAGCACCCAGGGGCCCCTTGCTCCCCCGGCTGTGGGTCAGCAGCACAGCCGCCAGCTCACTGTCCACATCAGCCAGCTTCTGTGCTTGGACCACACTTTTCCCACCTGAAAGGGTTAGAGAAGGCGTCAGGGTGGCCGTGAAGCACGTCCCTCCACGGGCAGGCGAGGCCTGGCCTCCCAGAACCTCCTTATCCAGGGAGGCCCAAAGACTGTGTCTGTTCCAACCTGTGAGGGCTGAGATATGGCTAAAGATGATCACTCTACAACCTGGTCTCCAGGGCATTCCTCCTTTCACCAGCCTCTAAAGGAAAAGGAATTCTGATTGGGTGCTTACATACAAAGTTGCCTTTGGGCGATTTCCTAGGGGAAAGAGTTCTAGAAGCTCACACTCTTAGGACTTTAAAAGGCCCACTGACACGCCCAGGACTGCCAGCCTCACTCACAGCAGCCCCTCCACGGGTACCATCCTGAGACCTCAGAGGCATTGTCATAGGAGATCCTCAGACTCACCCTGTGCAAGGGCATCATGAGCCTGGAGCTCAGACCAGGAGTCAGGGGCTGCATCGTGGGCCAGACAGAGGTCTGCAGCTTGTCAGGGGCAGGACGAGCTGAAAGCAGGCCTGGCCCCCAGCACCCTGCACTGCCTGGCTTCGGGGCAAACTGTCCACTTTGGGGGAGGCTCTACTCAAATCCTGAACAGACACTTTCTTCTTTCTGGTACACAGCTAGGGCACAAGATTATCAGTGGAGACTGCTCTCTGATGAGGCCACATCACAGCTGAGACAGGTTCCTGGACAGTCGCTAAATCAGGCACAGGCAGGGCAGGTCTGGGGCACTCGATGGCGGGCCAGGGTCCTTCCTGGCTCTCAGGAAACTAACGCCAGCCTGAGCTCCCAGTCTGCTGTCCACAGGTGCCGGCGTCCCCTAGGGAGGCACCCCATGCCGACGTCCAGTCTTCCCCTCTTGCCCACCTCTTCCTCGTCACAAGTGAACAAGTGCTGTTTCCAGGTTCCTCACCACCATTCTATCTTACAGCCATTTAATTGCTTTTCATAGGCCACAAGTTGGCCTTCAATGGCTGTCCCAAAGAACACTTTGCGTGTCTCTGGGGCACAGGTATGCAGGAGGCACAGCCTGGAGTCAGGTCTGAGCTGCCCGTGGCCACGGCCCCACGTGGGCAGGCTGGGGGTTTGCAGTGAGCTGGGGTTTTCAGACTCATCACCCCAGTAAATGTGGCTCTTGGTTCCAACAAAACCAGAAATGAAGTTCAGAGTGACCGTGGGGGACCACACTTGGGGACAGGAAAGAAGCACCAAGAACCTTTTTAAAATTTGGCGCAACTTCCTAACTCCAGAACCTCGCCCTCTGGATGAGACCTGAGCTTTCTAAAGACACATCCTGCTGTGGTTCTGATCACAGGAACTGAAGGAACGGACCTCAGGAGTTCTCGATCATCTCAACCAATCCTTACTGGTTCCAGCTCCAGGGCTGCAGGCTGAGGCCTGACCTGCTGGGCCCCACGGCCAAGTTCCCCGAGTGCGGGGGCCTCCCACTCTGTAGCTGCCCTCCAGCGGGGGACGAGGATGCACTGACCCAACTCAAAGCAAGTCCACATGCTCAATCACATCTGGCCAAGTCCCCTGACCTCTCTTGGCCTCAGTTTCTTCAATATTAAAATGAGGAATCCAGCCTGGAATAGACTTGCCTTCCTCATATCACGGATCCTGGACTACAGACCCCTCGAGCATAGCAGGCCTCTCCCAGGAGAATGCACAAAGTGGGGCCTGGAGTTCCAGGACATTTGTGGGATCCTGGAGACCCTGCAAAATGGAACCCAAATGCCCTCCCACCCACCCCCACCGCCGGTTCTAACAGGTCATCGCTCTGGACCTCCCCTAGAGAACCTGTTCTGGGCCATCACGAACAGGAGCCACCACACAGGAAAGCCACACGGGACCATCTGCAAGACCTGGGGAAGCGGCTGAAACACCACTGCCCACATGGCAGGTCTTTTATACTTAGATCTCTGAGGTCTCAAATTTTAAGGGGATGGAAACAATTTCAGAGTTCCCCTGCTGTGAAAAATATTTTCACTAAACCTAGGTCTTTCTTCCCAAGCTCCATAATTGGCTAGTTTCTCCTATTAGTACCATGAAAAATTTCAAGTTCATTGTTGAAAAAAAAAAGTCCATGTTCATCCCGACCTTTCCTGCTTTTGCTCTTCCCCTGCAGACCAGCAGCTAACCAGGCACAGATGCCACTTGCGGGATCACAGCTACTCTGTGGAACAGCACAGCTGGCCAGCAAGCCCAGTCTAGAGGGCACCAGGTCCACTAGGTGGTGGATCGATGGGGCCTGTGGGTCCCCAGGCGTGCAAAGGTGGGGTTTTCCAGCTTCCTGACAGACATGTCTCTCTCTGGATGGTTCTGGGCTAAGGATGAGAAGGGAGCTTGGCAGGTGTCTAAGTTGCTCTAAGTGGTGCCCTCCCCAGACCTGAGTGAGCCCTGCAGCCTGGCCCTCCACGCAGAGGCGCATCGACACACCCAGACGAGCACACACTGTTCCTCCTCCCCCAACACCACCTGCCACTCACAACCCACCCGCACGTGGGTCCAACAGACTCAACTCACGTCTTGGGACTCCACTCGTGAGGAGGCTGCCTCCTGGGAAGCGGCTGGTTCCGTCATTTGAGATGACACGTGATCTGGACGGTGGCAATGAGCCAGAATTTCTCACTCTCTGTTCACACAAGTGACCTAAATGAAAAACACCCCTGGAATAAGGCACTAATACACGTCAGAGTCTGATGAAACAGACCCATCGCCACGTATGGAGCCCACCACGCCTCCAACGTGCTGACGTCCCCCCACGCCACGCTCTGGTCTCAATTTTCTTGCATTTGAGAGAGGAAAGATGCGAGTTTATTTTCCTCTGAACTTTTTCATCTTGTGGTTTTTTATTCTCTTGCCCTCACAGCAGCCTCTGATTTCTCATGATAAAGCAAAGCACGTGGCACTCAAGGTCACCGCCACACAGGCCCTCACTTCCAGAGCTGCGAATCACAAGGCAGGCGCGTTCACAACTCACCCTGGCCTTTCCAAGGCTGCACTGTTCACGGAAAGGCCTGTGTGCACTCACGTGTGCAAACGTGGGATGGCACCTACGCCTCGGGTGGAAGATCCTCCTCAAACCAGAACCTGCTTCCAGGAGAGAAGCTTCTGGAGAGCAGCACGAGGCTCCATGGGGAGACACGTGACCACGGAGCAGGGCCTGCAAACGTGAGCGTCCCAGAGTGCAGGCCCTCCTGCAAGGTCGGGACCCGAACCTCTGCCTGAACTCTCGGGGGAGGCAGAGCACGGCCTATGAAGTCACGTCCCTAGAGCACGACTCAAGTCCCACACAGAATGCTGCCGCTCCTCATTTCCCCAAGTCCAACGAGACAAGGCTGCAAACCTGCAGGCCCGGGCATCCTACAACCTTCCCGGAGGCTGCTAGAAGTGGAAGCCCCACCCTGGGCTTCCCACCTCTCTGGGACCCCTGACTCCGACCTTCCCTCAGTCCTACGGTGAGGAGGGGGCCTCTCCCACGTAGCTGACCCCTCTCTGGCCTCTGCAGAGACACCTGCTGCTCTGCATTCCTTCCCTCTTACCTGCCAGGAGCCGCTGTTTTCAAGGGCAAGCTCCTTGCTGGTACATGGCACATAGCCACAACCCCTGTTCAACCCGGTTCTCCTGGCAAGTAAGGTGGAGTTCTCACTGCCAGCTGCCCACCAGGCACATCTTTCTAGAATCAGTCTGAATAGATCAGAAAGGGGTGCTCGTCCTTCCAAAGCATTCAGCAGGCCCTGAGCTGCTCTAAGTGAGGGCACCCTCTGCACCAAGGAGATGGCAGCCTGGATCTCGGAAAGGAGCTACAAACCGGATACAGAATTGTAGCTGGTGACGCCCAAGGCATCAATTCAAGAGATGACTGTCCCAGCCAAGACTGTGGGGGGGCAAGACCCCAATCTAGAGGTGGAGAAAGGGAGATTTAGAGACTGCGGACAGATAGAGACCAGTTTCCAGAGGAGCTCACCTAACAGGGGGGCTCAAAGCCCACACCACAGCAATGAAGACCTACACCCCCACAGGTCCCTGTGGTCCTCTTGAGGATTGTCACAGACGTCCTCTTGGGGGTTGTCACAGACTGCTGGGCTGGCCTCTCCCATCTTGTCCAGGCTGGCTGCCCTTGGCCATCCGCTCAGGCTGCTGTCTCCTTCATAGGTCTTTTCAAATCCGAAGCTCACTGGATGAGCCAAGGCATCGGTGTGCTCATTGTCTCCTCCAGGCCTCTGCCCAAACACACATGTGGGACTCCACTGCTCAGAGTAGTCCCCACAGCCAACTTCAAAGTTCACCGAGTGCTCTAACACGGGGTCCAGCCACCCACTTGACATGGTGGGAAGCCTGCCTTGAGGCCAGGTTCAGCCAGAGAAGAAAAAGTTGTCCAAAAGGAATTCCCACAGATGTCCTGAAAAGGGCCACCTGCCATCATCCCTGGTAGCAACTGGAAAGGCCAGTGACGTGTTTGTCCAGTTATCATCTCTTTGCAGGGAAATTTCATTCCGGTCGATGCTCTGACAGCTGACAGCCTCTCATCCCACTGCTCTTTGTCCTTGACACTGACACCAGCATCGGCACGTGCAGGACACAGTGCTGACCTCCCCATCTGCTCAGGACCTGCCACACCTCCGCTGCCTGCACCAGCACCTCCAGGCTGCCCTCCCGGGGCCCCCGTAGCACCCACTCCCTCCCCGCTCTGGACCAGGGCTGCTCTGTCTTTTCTCTGCTTCCTTCCTCTGTGCCAGCCTGGCATTGCCACCTCCACTTCCACACCCTCCCCTCTTCCACGTCCAATTAAAGAGCAAGCCCTCCCAGCTGAGGCCACTGAGTCTCTGCCCAAATACATCTTCCTGCCCCTAGAGCATCCACGGGTGACCTAAACAGCATCTTATTATCACAATGGAATCAAGATCCCTGCCCTTAAGGAAGGAAGCTGTCATTCAGATCTCACGGGCTGGGGCCTGCGTGACCTTACACAGTCCAGGTAGGACGGGATTCTGAGGCCAGATGGGCACCCAAACTTGTTCGCCAATCACATCACCTGCTAGCTTCCCACCACTGTGCCAGATGCGAGGGCAAACATCACAAGGAGGGGACGGCGTCCGCAGGGATTCCCAGATCTGTCAGTAAGAAGAGCAGACAGAGGCAGGACGGGGCAGAGGAACTGTGGGGCAGGGAGGGGACAACTGCTCCAGGGCCCAGCCCACCGGTGCCAGAGCCACAATCCAGGCACTGGAGTTGATATCTAGGCCCACGACTGGCTGAAGCACTACCAGGCGCCCATGTCCCAGCTTCCTTCCCACAGCCCAGCCCTGGCACAGGCTCCGTGCTCTCGGCATCTCCTCCAGCATGAGTTTGGGGCAGGTGTGGCAGGGGTAGCTCTCTGTCAAAGCCCAAGGACCACCCCAAGGGAGGAGCCTCCCAGGTCCAGCAAGTGGGCAGGAAGCCCCTCTGCTCCCTGCGGGCAAAAGTGGCTCCACCCACTCCAGGGGGAAGCCTGGAATCTTCTATAGCTTCCTCAATCACCTTCATCTGATGGAGTTTCCTTGAGTCACAGATGAGAGGGTCTTTGTCCACGTGGTACTAAAACGTACATTGGCCTTGTGTAAGGCGATACTCGCCACACTGATGAGCACAGGGCCCAAGGAAGTTGCTGCCAGGTCAGAGTAGCCTAGACAACACGAGGTGGCAGGCACATATGCTCTGAGCTCAGGCTCTTGAGGCGGGGGGGAGGGGGGGTGCTAAAGATGACAGCTACAGCAAGCGGGATTCTGCATGTCACCTGCACAAGGGGTACTGCTGGGCTTCAGTCCACTTCCTTTTATGACATTTGCACAAGAGTATGTGGAGAAAAACTAAAAGCTGTGTTTACACCTTACTTCTACGTGCTCACGCGACAAAGGTCGGGCAGCACAGACGTGGCATTTTCTGATGGCACAATCTGCCTGGTCACACTTTCTTCCCCTTCAGAGACAGGATTACACTGGAACCAGCACATTTGCTACAGGGGCAGAAATTCCCTCTAGACACACAGGGCTCCTGAGGCACCCAGGGCACAGCAGGCCACCCCTAAGTGACGCACATCCAGTCACCTGTCAGAGCCCATCACCACCTGCTTCTCTGTGAAGTGTGTGGTCTGCTGATGTCTGTCCCAAGAACAGAGATGACTGACCTATGGGGCAGTCTGCCCTGATACTGCCTCTCCCAGGGAGGCCCCTCCAGGAGACTGCGGAACTCAGGTGACAGCCCAGCTCCGGCTGAACCCCCATCACCCCCATCCTATTTCACAACCATGGTCATTGGGATAAGAGAAAACGACATGACCTCGCTATCACTTTATAGCAGGAGCTCCCACAAGACAGCTCAAAGGAGGCTAATCTGGCAGGAGAAGCCGCCAAGCAAGGAGGGGGTTCTCTCCCCATTACAAGAGCAAGAAGACCTGAGTGGAGCCCCATCTGTGGCATAGGTTTACTTGCGTGGCCTCAGACAGTGACACAGGCATTGGGAATGCAGCCGGAGAGGCAGGGTCCAGGCCAGGGCCAAGGCCAAGACCAAGGCACAGGCTCCACTGTGCTCCGCCCTGCAGGCTTCCACAGCCATCACCCCAGCTGCTCGCAGACAGATGCCTGCAGCTGCACAGAGTAACCAGCCTTATGAAGAAACAAAAATCATAACACTTTTTTCCCTAAAAAATGCAAACTTTGCAGCAGAGACCCTGGCCTGCTGCACTGGTGGCAGAGGGCTGTGCATCTGCCTTTGTTCAAACCTCCCCTTCTCCCGCGGGCGCCGAGTCTCCGGGTGCCTCTCCGACGCCCTCTCCTTCAAGCTTATCTTCCTCTTGCAGGCAAAGTATGAAAATGACAATTTGAGATAACATATAATGGAGCCAATCTTTCTTCTGAAGATAAGATTTTAAAACCTGGAGTCACTGCACATTTGTGGGCTGGTGAATTAAATATAAAAACAACCAACACGGTCTCAGAAGCAGAATGCTTCTTGCAACTCCCTCCGTCGTATGAGCCTCTGAATGATGTCTGCTTCTCACATGTGGCTCATTTATTTCTCCAGAACCTAATTGAGTTCTGCTGTTTCCATATTGTCTGTTTTCCAGGCTGCCTCAGATTTTACATTTGTAAACAAGCAGCCAGAAACCTCCAACCAGACTTAATGAGCTGTGTGCCTGTTCCCTGCTCTGCTGCCGGGCAGCGCGGCCAGCCCTGGGCTGTCAGCACGGGTGGATATGGCCCAGGGGGCTCTGGGGCTTAAAATCAGGCTGGGTTTTGAGGAATAGAAAATTCCCTAATAAAATGACAGAGCTTTTGAGTCCCATCCCCATAGACACGGCCCCAGAAGTCGCAAGCAGCTTAGTTTTGTTGTATTTTCAATTCTGCCCAGAAAAATCCAAAGCCTTCCAGTGTACCCTCCAGGAAGAGGCACTCAGGGTCCCACAGTGTCCCTGTCTACCAGGCCCTCAGTGGCCCCGTCCTGTCAGAGCCCTCTGTGGAAGCCTCTAGAATGTCCCAACATGACTCCCTGGCTACCCAGTTCACATGTCCTGCCCATCACTGGTGTGGCATGTGGGCTGGGGACAGGGACTCAGCTCTGTCACTCTGATGAGCAGTGCTGGGGACGCCTCTGACATAAGGTCATGATGAACCAAAAGGAAACACATCCTCCATCCTCTCCTGAGCTGCAGGGGAGCTCAGGAACACTTCTCTCTTCTCCTTCATGGAGAAACAGTTCTGTGGGCTGCTGCTCAGAGTGAAAAGCCACCTTGGAGCCTCATCACTCTTTTTGAGGAATGTCACCAAGTTGCCCCAGGGATAGCATCAAAAAACAAAATGAAACACAGGTGAGCCTGGTGACTCCTGACCTCAAATTCTCATCAGAAAGGAGAACCAAACAACTGGCCCCTGGACAGACTCGCGGCTGGGCCAGGCATTCAGCAGCCGAGCTAATAGGACCTCCTGACCCATGGAGCACGTGGCACCCGTGATGCGGCCACTGCCCCAAGGGAGCCTCCTTACTAGTGGGGAGATGAGAGGTGACTGGAGGAACTCACAGAGCCAGATATGGCTGGCGGGACTCTTACCCACATTGGCCAAGGTCAGGTACAGCCGGCCCTTCACCACTGAGCGGACGCCGATGGGCTTGACACTGCCAAACCTGGTCACATCTCCACTCACCGCCGCAGTGTCCCACTCGTATTCAGTCATCACAACCTCGAGCTCCTGCGAGACCTGCACGGCCGGCCGCCCCTGGCGGAGGAGATGCTGTGGAGGAGAAAGGCTCACTCAGAGCTGGGCCCATTTCCAGGCAGCCCTGCGGGTGGAAGCCGCCCCCCAGCCCACCAAGGAAGGCCACATCAGAGCAGGAGAGCCAGATCCCTCCTACAGGCAGGAGTCCTCATCGTTAGGGTCTCTTTTGTGATTCTTAGAAATACAACCCAAGTTACCCAATGAATAAACCGCCAGGCCCGGGGGATAAGCAAAGGGGCCTGGCACACAGCCAGGCGGATCCTCCACTTGGCAGGAGCAAGATGGGGAAGGAGGGCGACAGAGCCACACAAGCCAGGCTCACACTTGCTCCAGGTCGGAGGCAGGCAGGGCCCCAGGCACATGCACAGAGACCCCCAGAGCCAGGGACAAAGGCTGCAGGGTGGCCCATGGGTCCAGACAGGGCCCAGGGGACATGCAGGGCAAGCTGGGGTGCTAGGCTGAAGCCAGGCTGTGAGTGTCTCTGTGCCAGGCCACGGCTGGGCAGGGCAGCAGGGGCAGGAAAGCCATCTGGGGCAGGGCCCATAGGACCTCCCTGGCTGAGGTCTTTCCTGCCCACCAAGGTGAATTCCTCAGTCCAAACCCAAACGCTATGGGGCACACCTGGGGTGACACTGGACGCACAGACACCTTCCTCGCTGTGTGGCCTTGGGGAAACGTGTGTCTCTGAGCTAGAGCCTCTCCACACAGTGAGGGCGCAGGGCCAACTGAGGTCCTGGTTTTGGGATTCCCCGCACTTCTCCCCCAGGGACACAGGTGCCTGTCTCCAGAGTAGAGATGCCAGGACCTGCACCCTCCCTGCTGGGCCTGGGGCTTCCAGTTACTTCAGCCCCTACCAGCCTCAGCGAGGCTCGGCCACACAGCCCACATTAGCCGCACACACACAACTCAAGCTCAGGACCCCCAGTTGCTATGACCCGTGAAGACCCCTTTGGAGAATGACCACCAAGTACAGAAACAACAAGTCAGCCTACTACTAGAAGCAAAGAAATGCAGAATATACCAGGCGTCTTTCTCACCCATCAAAACAGCAAAGGATCTTTAGACCAGTGGTTCCCAACCTTCCTAATGCCTCCTAATGCTGCAACCCTTTAAAATAGTTCCTCATGCTGTGGTGACCCCAACCATAAAATTATTTTTGTTGCTACTTCATAACTGTAATTTTGCTACTGTTATAAATTATCATGTAAATATCTGATAAGCAGGATGTATTTTCATTGTTATAAAGGGGTCGCAACCCACAGGTTGAGAACCACTGTTCTAGAGGCTGACGCCCCACAAAGGCAAACGTGTGGGACCCAGGTGTCCTCTCGCCTCCACATGCACAGGCCTTGCTGGGCCAGCACCGCCCACCCCTACCAGCTCTGCACACCTGCACCCCTACCAGCTCTGCACACCTGCACCCCTACCAGCTCTGCACACCTGCACCCCTACCAGCTCTGCACACCTGCACCCCTACCAGCTCTGCACACC
>CAUYON010123088.1:0-21728 GCA_963573935.1 Arctocebus calabarensis | reverse complement strand
CCATTTCCACTTAGATCAGGTAGCAGGCAAGGTTGCCCATTGTCTCCATTGCTCTTCAACATCATAATGGAAGTTTTAGCCATTGCAATTAGGGAAGAAAAGGCGATCAAGGGTATCCACATAGGGTCAGAAGAGATCAAACTTTCACTCTTTGCAGATGATATGACTGAATATCTGGAAAACACCAGGGATTCTACTATAAAACTTTTAGAAGTGATCAAGGAATACAGCAATATCTCAGGCTACAAAATCAACACCCACAAATCTGTAGTCTTTATATATACCAATAATAGCCAAGCCGAAATAACAGTCAAGGACTCTATTCCTTTCACAGTAGTGCTAAAGAAGAAGAAATATTTGGGAGTTTACCTATCAAAGGATGTGAAACATCTCTATAAAGAGAACTGTGAAACTTTAAGAGGAGAACTAGCTGAAAATGTTAACAAATGGAAAAATATACCATGCTCATGGCTGGGAAGAATCAACATTGTTAAAATGTCAAAAGCTCCATCGTCATATTTTAAAGATCTCGAAAAAATAATACTTCATTTTATATGGAATTAGAAAAACCTTGAATAGCCAAGACATTACTTAGAAATAAAAACAAAGCGGGAGGAATCACACTACCAGACTTGAGACTCTACGATAAATCGATAGTGATCAAAACAACATGGTACTGGCAAAAAAAACAGAGAGGTAGAAATTTGGAATAGAATAGAGAACCAAGAGATGAATCCAGCTACTTACCATTACTTGATCTTTGACAAGCCAATTAAAAACATTCAGTGGGGAAAAGATTCCCTATTTAACAAATGGTGCTGGGTGAACTGGCTGGTGACCTGTAGAAGACTGAAACTCGACCCACACCTCTCACCATTAACTAAGGACTCTCACTGGATTAAAGATTTAAACTTAAGACATGAAACTATCAAAATATTAGAAGAAAGTGCAGGGAAAACTCTTGAAGGAATTGGCTTGGGTGAATATTTTATGAGGAGGACTCCTCAGGCAATTGAAGCAGTATCAAAGATACACTCCTGGGACCTGATCAAACTAAAAAACTTCTGTACAGCCAAAAACCCAGTAAGTATGGCAAGCAGACAGCCCTCAGAATGGGAGAAAATATTTGCAGGTTATGCCTCCAACAAAGGTTTAATAACCAGAATCCACAGAGAACTCAAAAGTATTAGCAAGAAAAGAAGAAGTGATCCCATCTCAGGATACGCAAAGGATTTGAAGAGAAACTTCTCTAAAGAAGAGAGGTGCACAGCCTACAGACACATGAAAACATGCTCACCATCCTTAATCATTAGAGAAATGCAAATCAAAACTACTTTGAGATATCACCTAACTCCAGTAAGATTAGCCCACATAACAAAATCCCAAAACCAGAGATGTTGGCGTGGATGTGGAGAAAAGGGAATACTTCTACACTGCTGGTGGGAATGCACACTAATACGTTCCTTTTGGAAGGATGTTTGGAGAATACTTAGCGATCTAAAAATTGAACTGCCATTTTATCCTATGATTCCTTTACTAGGTATATACCCAGAAGACCAAAAATCACATTATAACAAAGACATCTGTACGAGAATGTTCATTGCAGCCCAATTCATAATTGCTGAATGCAAAGTCATGGAAGAAACCTAAGCACCCATCGATCCACGAATGGATTAATAAATTGTGGTACATGTATATCATGGAATATTACGCAGGTTTAAAGAAAGATGGAGACTTTACCTCTTTCATGTTTACATGGATAGAGCTGGAACATATTCTTCTTAGCAAAGTATTTCAAGAATGGAAGAAAAATTATCCAATGTACTCAGCCCTACTATGAAGCTAATTTATAGCTGTTGTATGAATGGTATAACCCAACTATAACACAAGAATATAGGGAAAGGGGAAAGTGTAGGGAGGGGAGAGGGGAGGTTGGGGTGGAGGAAGGGTAATTGGTGGGGCCACACCTATGGTGCATCTTAGAAGGGTACAGGGGAACCTTGCTAAATACAGAATACAAATGTCTTCTTATAATAATGGAGAAATTGCCAGGAAGGGTATGTTAATCAGTTTGATGAAAACAGTTAAGATTGTATATGAAACCAGCACATTGTACCCCTTGATTGCACTATTGTACACAGCTATGATTTAATGATAAAGATAATTAAAAAAAGAAGAAAAAAATTTTATAAAATTTGCTCTTTGGAATATCCCATCAAGAGAATAAAAGGACAAGCTACATGTGGGAAGAAAATTTTGCAAACTACATATCCAACAAATAATTGGTATCTAGTATATATAAAAAAACTCAACACTCAACATTAAAAATATGAACAATTCAATTAAATAATGGGAGACATTTCACTGAGAAGGATATACAACTGGTAAGAAAGCACATGCAAAGATGTTCAACCTCACTAGTTTTTACAAAATGAATGTTTGTGTTTTTCCCCACACATATCCATATGTTGAAATCATAACCCTGACTGTGAAGTGGAGGTGGGGCCTTTCAGAGGTAATTAGGTCCTGAGGGTGGGGCTCACATGAATGGGACTAGCACACTTATAAGAAGAAACACAAGATCTTATGTTCTCACTCTCTTCTCTCTATTCTGTATGCCAAGAATATAATGAAACCTATCTGACTGGTTGTCTGACAACCAGGTATCAGTCCTATACCATACACTGGATCTTCTGTTACCTTGATCTTGGACTTTCCAGAGGTCAGAACTGTGAGAAATAAATACTTGTATAAACCACTCGGTATGTGCTAATTTGTTATAGGAGCCTAAATAGACTAAGACACTAGTCATTAGGGAAATGCAATGAAAATTGCTACACAATATCATTAGAGACTTGTCAGAACAACTAAAATAAATAACAGTGACCACACTAATTGCAGAAAGCCTATCTCCCTTATGCATTGCTTGTGGAAATATAAAGTGGTACAGACTTTCTTTAAAGTAATTTTGCAAATTCATTTTCTTATTTACATTTTATTGTTTCAGGTTAATTTGAGGATACAGAGAATTAGGTTGCAATATTTATATTTGTTAGGTAGAGTCCCTCCTATAATTATGTTCCACCCCCAACAAGTGTGCCATTCATCCTAATATTGTGCCCATTAAGTGGGAGCACCCCCATTCCCTTCTTTTCTCCCTTCTCCCTGCTCCCTGGTTCCCCCAGCCTCCATCTTAAATTGATTTGACTTATTCTCTTATGCAAGTGTGTATTAGATCATCTACTGGCTCCATATTAGTATTGAGTACATTGTATTCTTGCTCCTCCATTATTGTGATACATTACTAAAAGGAAATGTGTGTCAACTCCAACCAGGTTAATACAAAAAGTGTAAAGTCTCTATCTTTTTTAGTGGCTGAATAGTATTCCATGGTATACATATAACACAGCTTGTTAATCCATTCCTAGGTTGGTGGGCATTTAAGTTGTTCCCATATTTTGACAATTATAAATTAAGCTATGATAAACAATCTAGTGCAAATGACCTTATGATAAAATGATTTCTTTTCCTCTGGATAGAAGGCTAGTAATGGGATTGCCAGATCAAATTGGAGATCTAATTTGGTTCTTTGAGGATTCTCTAAACTTCCTTTGTGATATGGGCTAATCTCACCGGGGTTAGGTGATATATACCAGGGTGGTTTTGATTTGTATGTCTCTGATGTTCAGACCAGTGACCATTTTTCAAATGTTTATTAGCCATTCATCTGTCTTCCCCAGAGAAGGTTCTGTTCATATCTCTTGCCTAGTGGTAGATGAGATTATTTGCTCTTTTTTGGTTAATTCATTTGAGTTCACTATTGACTTTAGTTATCAAACTTTTGTCACATTCACACCATGCAACTACTTTTTCCCATTCTGATGGTTGTCTTTTTGCTTTACTTGTTGTTTCCTTAGCTGTGCAGAAGCTTCTCAGCTTAATTAAGTCCTATTTGTTAATTTTTGCTGTTGTTGCAATAATCACTGAAGTCTTTGTCATAAAATCTTTCTCAGTCCACCATCATCAAGAGTTTCCCCCACACTTTTTTATAAAGATTTTAATAATTTCCTGCCTTAGATTTAAATCGTTTATTTATCTCGAGTCAGTTTTTGTAAGCAGTGAAAATTTTGAGTTCAATTTCAGTATTTTACATGAGGATATCCAGTTCTCCCAGCACCATTTGTTGAGTAGGTATTCTTTTTCCCACTGTATGCTTTTTTTGGTTTATCAAAGATCAAATGGCAACTAGAGACTGGTTTCATCTCTTGGTTTTCTATTCTGTTCTATATGTCTGTGTCTCCATTTCTGTGCCAATACCATGCTGTTTTAATCACTGTGGTTTTGTAATATAACCTGAAGTTTGGCAGAGTGATGCCTCTGATTTTGTTTTTATTACTAAGAATAGCCTTGGCTATACAGGTGTTTTTGTGGTTCCATACAAAATGAAGTACTATTTTTTTTCCACTTTTACAAACTATGAAGTTCATGTTTTAATGGGGATTGCATTGAATCTGTAGATTACTTTAGGTAGAATAGATATTTTAAACATGTTAATTCTTCCCAGCCAAGAGCATGGTATGTTCTTCCATTTGTTAGTGTCTTCTGCTATTTCTTCTCTTAGGGTTTTATAGTTTTCTTTGTAAAGATCCTTCACCTCTTTTGTTGAGGATATCCCTAAGTATTTCATTTTTGTTGAAGCTACTATGAAGGGAATTGTATCCTTGTTTGCTTCTTAACTTGGCTATTATTGGTGTATACTAAGGCTACTGATTTGTGGACATTGACTTTATACCCTGAGATGTTACTATATTTCTTAATTGCTTTCAGGAGTTTTGCAGTTGAGTATCTAGAGTTTTCTAAGTATAAGATCATGTCATTAGCAAAGAGTGAGAGTTTGATTTCCTCTGCCCCATTTGGATGTCCTGTATATCCTTCTCTCGACTGATTGCACTTGCTAGAGCTTCTAGCACAATGTTCAATAGCAGTAGCAATAGTGGACTTCCTTGTCTGGTTCTAGTACTGAGTGGAAAACCTTTCAGTTTTACTCCATTCAGTATGATATTAGCTGTGGGTTTGTCATAGATGGCTTAAATAAGCTCAAGAAATGTGCCACCTGTGCCTATTTTCTTAAGTGTTCTTATAAGAAAAGGTTGCTGAATTTTGTCAAATGCTCTTTCTGCATGTATTGAGAGGACCATACGGTCTTTGTTTTTGCTTCTCTTGATATGGTGAAATACATTTATGGATTAGCTTATGTTAAACCAGCCTTGCATTCCTTGGATGAAGCCTACTTGATAGTGATGTATAATTTTTTTAATGTGTAGCTGTGATCTACTAGCTCAAATTTTGCATCAATATTCATTAGTGAAATGGGTCTATAGTTTTCCTTTTTAGTTGGGTACTTTCCTGGTTTTGGAAGCAAGGTGATGTGCTTCATAGAACGTGTTAGGGAAGAGTCCTTTCTTATGAATGTTTTGGAATAGGTTCTTTAGTATGGGTACAAGCTCATCTTTGAAGGTTTGATCAAATTCTGGTGTGAACCATGTGGTCCAGAGCCTTTTTTTGTTGGGAAATTTCTTTATGGTTTCTTCGATCTCAGTACTTGATATTGGTCTGTTCTATTTCTTCCTGGTTAAGACTTGGGAGATAGTGTGATTCCAGGTATTGGTCCATTTCCCCCACATTGTTGATTTTCTGGGCATAGAGTTTTTGTAGTAGTCAGAGATAATTTCTTGTATTTCTGTGTAATCAGTCATTTCCTCCTTTTTGTTTCTGATAAAGGTTATTAAAGATTTTACTATTCTGTTTCTGGTTAATCTGGCCAATGGTTTATGTATTTAATTTATCTTTTTACAGAACCAAGTTTTTGTTTCATTAATTTTCTAAATGATCCTTTGTTTTCAATTTCATTTATTTCTGGTTATTTCTTTTCTTCTGTTAGGTGTAGACTTGATTTGCTCTTCTTTTTCTATTTCTTTAAAATGATTCATTAGGTTGTTGATGTGCTCTTTTTTCTGTTTTTTGGATATAGGGATTCAATGCTATAAATTTCCCTTGTAGGATTGCTTTCACAGTATCCCACAGGCTTTGGTGTGTCTTCATTGCTGTTATGTTTGAGGAAATTAACATTTTCTTTATCTCCTCCTTGACCCAACTGTCTTTCAGCATAAGGTTGTTTAGTTACCATAATTTTGTGTGGGGATAAAAATTGTTGTTGGAGTTGAGTTCTATCTTTATTACTTTGTAGTCTGAGAAGGTACAAGGTATAATTTCAATTCTTTTAATTTTTTTGATGTTTGATTTGTGTCCTAGGATATGTTCTATTTTGGAGAATGTTCCATGGGCTGACAAGAAGAATGTATATTCTTTACCTTTGGGGTAATGTGTTCTGTATATGTCTATTAAACACATTTGCTCTAGGGTTGTGTTTAAATCCTAGAGGACTTAGAGGATCTGTCCAGCTCTGTAAGAGAGGTGTTAAAGTCTCCCTACTATTATGGCATTATAGGGTATCATACTTCTCAGACTAATTAAGGTCTGCTTCATAAACCTAAGAGCATTTAAGTTGGGGGCATAAATATTTGTAATTGAAATAGCCTCTTGATGTATTGTTCCCTTAACCAGTATGAAGTGTCCATCGTTGTCTGTTTTCATTTTAGTTGCTTTATTTCTACATGCATCGGAAAATAAAATTGTGACCCTTCATATCTTCTGATTTCCATTTGCCTGAAATATTGTTTTCTATCCCTTCACTCTGAGTCTTGGCTTGTCCTACAGTGCCAGGTCTGTTTCTGGAGATAGCATATGGATGGTTTGTACTTTTTTTTTTTTTTTTGTACTTACTTTTTCGCCCTCAGTAGAGTGCCATGGCATCATACAGCTCACAGCAACCTCCAACTCCTGGGCTTAGGTGATTCTCTTGCCTCAGCCTCCTGAGTAGCTGGGACTACAGGCACCCACCACAATGCCCGGCTATTTTTCTGTTTTGCAGTTCAGCCAAGGCCAGGTTTGAACCCACCACCTTCCATATATGGGGCTGGTGCCCTACTCACTGAGCCATAGGCGCCACCTGGCTTGTACTTTTTCATTCAATCAACCAACCTGTACTTCTTCATTGGGGAATTCAAGCCATTAACATTTATTGACAGAATTGGTAAGTGTGGTGGAGTTCTAGTTACCTTATTTTGTGAAAGTCCATTGCTTAGTTTTGTCCTTTGTGTCATTGTGGAAGCTAAGTTTTGTCCTTAATTTTTCAGGGATTACTTTGCTGATAGTCCATTGTGATGTTCAGTGTGGAGAATAGGTCTAAGTATTTTCTGTAGAGCTGGTCTTGTGGTAAACTTCTTCAGTGTTTGTATAAAGTTTTGATGTAGAGCTGGTCTTGTGGTAAACTTCTTCAGTGTTTGTATAAAGTTTTGATTTCTCCATCAGTTTTGAAGCTTAGCTCAGCAGGATATAGAAAACTATTTTGTTTAAGAAGGTTAAAAGTAGATGCCCATTCTCCTCTGTCTTTAAAAATGTCAGTTGAGAAGTCTGCTTGTCACCCTGATGTATCTGCCCCTGTAGGTCAATTGGCAGTTATTCCTGGTTGCTTGAAGAATTTTCTCATTCATCTTGACTTAGGTAGGTTCATGACAATGTTTCTTGGAGAAGTTCTGAGTTGAGTTGACCTGGGGATAGATTTCCCTCTAAAAGGAGTGTGTTAAAATCTTTGGTGATACTTGGGAAATTTTCATTTATGATATCCTCCAGTCAGGCTTCCATTCCTCTGGGGCATTATTCTTCCCCTTCTGGGATTCCTATAATTCATATGTTTGAATGCTTTGCCCATAATTCTCCGAGTGAACATTTTGCTTTCTCTGTCTTCTTTTCTTCCTCTTTAACTATCTGTGTTAGTTAGCTCAAGTGCTTTGTAATGTAGCTCTGAGATTCTTTTTCTCCATGGTCTAATCTGTTACTGATACTTTCTGCTGCATATTTAAATTCCCTGATTTACTACTTCAATTCCTTAAGCTCTACCATATCCTTTGTATATTCTTCATATTTTCATAGCTTATTTGATTCCATTTTTGTATTTCCTTTTGGTTATTTTCCACTTTCTCAGCAATTTCCTTTATTGTTTTTACCATCCATATTCTAAATTCCTTTTCTGTCATTTCTAACATTTCTTTTTAGGTGGAATCCTCTGATGTTACTACCTCATGATCCCTTGAGAGGTTGCTCTGTTCTGATTTTTCATGTTGCCAGTATTTTTATGTTGGTTCTTCCTCATGAGTGTTTTCTTTTTGTCTTTAACCTCTTTTTTTTACTTCCTCCTTCTCTTTAAATTACTTTGTCTCTGTGTTTAGATGTTGAAGTGTCCTTTTGCTGTAGGACAAAAAGGAAGAAAAGAGTAAAGAGAAAGAAGGGAGCAAAGACAGATAAAAAGAAAAGAAAAATGAGAGTAAAAGGAAAACTTGACATAAAGAAGAGAAGAAGAGAAAGAGACAGGAATAATAGTGGTGTTCAACATGGTTCTTTGTTCCATAGCCACAATTCTCTTTGCAGATGACATGATCTGGTACCTGGAAATCAACTGCAAAGCTCTTAGAAGTGATCAAGGAATATAGTAGCATCTTAGGATATAAAATCGGTACCCACAAATCCATAGCTTTTGTATGTTACAACAAAAATGAATCTAAGAATAAAGTAAAAGACTCTATTCTTTTTACAGTAGTGCAAAAGAAGATGAAATGCCTGGGAATATACCTAACAAAGGATGTGAAAGATTTCTATAAAGAGAACTATGAAACCCTGAGAAAGGAAGTAGCAGATGTTAATAAGTGGAAGAAGATACCATGCACATGGCTTAGAAGAATCAACATTGTTAAAATGTCCATACTATCCAAAGCAATCTATAGATTTAATGCAATCTCCATCAAAGCACCAATCTCATACTTTAAAAAACTTGAAAAAAATAGTGCTTGATTCATATGAAACTGAAAAAGAAAAACCCACATAGCCAATACATTTCTCAGAAATAAAAATAAATCTGGAGATTTCACATTACCAGATGTTAAATTATACTATAAGTCTATAGGGATAAAACCAGCTTGGTACTGGCACAAAAATAGAGATGTAGATCTGTGGAATAGAATAGAGAATCAAGAGATGAACCCATCCATATATCATATGATCTTTGATAAGCCTAACAAAAGCATGCACTGGGGAAAGAATCCTTATTTAACAATTGGTGCTGGCAGAACTGGTTAGCCTCATGTAAAATCCTGAAACTGGACCCACACCTCTCACTGTTATTAAAAATTCATTCTCACTAGATAAAAGATTTAAATTTAAGACATGAAACAATTAAAATCTTAGAAAATAGTATGGGGGAAAATCTTGAAGATAGTGGCCTGGGAAAGCACTTTATGAGGAAGACCTCCCCTGGCAACTGCAGCAATATCAAAACTAAATAACTGGGATTTGATCAAGCTAAAAAGCTTTTGCACAGCTAAGGGCACCACAAACAAAGCAAGCAGGCAGACTTCAGAATGGGAGATGTTTGCATATTATGAACCTGACAAAAGCCTAATCACTAGAATCTACAGAGAACTCAAATTAAACATTAAGTGCAAACAATCCCCTTTATAAGTGAGCAAGAGACTTGAATAGAAACTTCTCTGAAGATGACAGACAATGGCCAACAAACACATGAAAAATGCTCATCATCTTTAATCATTAGAGAAATGCAAATCAAAACCACTCTGAAGTATCACCTATGTCCAGTAAGATTAGCCCACATCGCAAAGTCCCAAAACTGCAGGTGCTGGCATGGATGTGGAGAAAAAGGAACACTTCTACAATGTGGTGGAATTGCAAATACTATCTTAATGAAAAGAAGTAGGGAGAATCCTTAAAAAACTAAAAGTTGACCTTCCATTTGATCCCATAAACCCATTACTAGGTATCTACCCAGAACAAAAATTATTTTATCACAAAGACATTTCTACCAGAGTGCTTATTGCAGCTCAGTTCATAATTGCCAAGTCTTGGAAGTAACCCAAATTCTCATCAAGCCATGAATGGATCAGTTGTGGTATATGTATACCATAGAATAGTATTCAGCCATAAAGAAGGATGGAGACTTTACATCTTCTGTGTTTGCCTGGATGAAGTTGACACAAATTCTTCTTAGTAAAGTATCACAAGAATGGAAAAACAAATATCCAATGTACTCAGTACAAATATGACACCAATATATAAATAATTACATGCTTATATGAGCAATAAAACACAAATATAGTCTAGTATGGGGGCAGAGGGAGGACAGAGAGTGGAAGGGGAAGTGAAAGCATGATTAACAGAAGGAGGGAGGGCATCTGGCAGGATCTCACCTAATGGGCACAATGTGTGTGTGTATACCATGCCCCCTGGGCAAGGGGTTCTTTTACAACTGGAACTTTACCTTGGAAGTGAGAACAATGTAATCTAAGAATTTGTGCCCTCATATGATTTGAAATAAAAAAATAAAAATAAAAAACATAAGTTAAACTTTGTGAGAAAAAAATTAAAAAAGAAGAGAAAGCTAAACCAAAAGCTATCAAAGAATAATTATTAGAGTGGAGATAATAAAAATAGAGAATATGAAAACAATAGATGTGGCTATATGATTTTTTCCCCTTTCATTTTGTTAATGTGTTTAGTAACTATTATTGCATCTATGTTTATAAGTGTTATTGTCCTGTAGTTTGCTTTCTTGTACTGTCTTTGCCTAGCTTCGGTATCAGGATAATGCTAGTATCATAAAGTGAATTTGGAATTATTCCTTTTTCTACTTGTTAAAAGAGTTTAAGAAGGATTGGTATTTAATTCTTTGATTGATTTTTTTCAGGCTAAATTGACTAGGAAAAAAGAGAATATTCAAATTAGCAAATTCATAAATAAAAGTTGCATCATTATTACACATTTTATAGAAACAAAAATAATTATAAGAGAATAGGCAAATACTATGAAAAATCATATGCCAACAAATTAGATAACCTATATAAAATGGAAAAATTTATAGAGAAACAAAAACTACCCTAACTGACTTAGGAATAAATGGTAAATGTGAACAGACATATAATAAGTAAAGGGATTGAATCACTAAGTTGCTTACAACAAAGGAAATCCTAGGACCAAAGACTTCACTGGTGAATTCTACCAAATATCCAAAGGAAAAAAAATCAACACAAATCCTTTTCAAACTCTTCTGAAAAACAAAAGAGGAGGGAATACTTCCTAATTAATTCTATGATGGCTATATTACCTTGGTACCAAAGCCAGACAAAGACATCACAAGGAAAGACAAACATATGTTGATATCCTTTATGACTATAGATGCAAATATCCTCAATGAAATACTAACAAACTGAATCCAGCAGCATCTTAAAAAGTTTACACACCACAATCAACTAGAATATATCCTAAGAATTCAAGGGTGGTTTAATATATGAAATCCAATCAATCTAATTCACAATGGTAATGGAACAAAAATAATTCATGTGATTAATTAACCCAGAAAAGGCATTTCATGAAACCCAGCACATTTTAGTGATTAAAAGATTCAACAAACTGAAAATAGAGGGAACTTCCTCCACATGATAAAAGTCATATTTGATAAACCCACAGATAAGGTGAAATTCCATGTTGAATGGCAATGTAGACAAGAAAAAAGAGGCCTAAATTGGAAACTAAGAAATGAAACTCAATTTTCAGATGATATGAACTTATGCATTAAAAATCATAAAGAATGCCCACAAACTATTAGAGCTAATAAATGAATTCAGCAAAGTTGTAAGATATAAGATCAACATGCAAAAATCTGTTCTGTTACTATACACTAGCAATTAATGATTTGAAAATAAAACTATGAAAACATTTACATTTATAATAGCATCAAAAAGAATAAAATACTTGAGAATAAATTTAATGAAAGTGCAAAGCTTATACTCTGAATACTACAAAATATTGTTGAAAGAATAATGATGACTTAAACATAAAGATGCCCTGTGTTCATTGATTGGTAGACTTACTACAATTACAATGGCAATGCTACCCATGGCAATCTACAGATTCTACTTAATTCCTGTCAAAGTCCTAATACCCTTTTTTTTTCTCAGAAATGGAAAAGATCTTAAAAGTCATGGAGAATGGCAAAATATCTCAAATAGCAAAAACCATATTGAAAAATAAATATAACTTTGGATGACTCACATTTCCTAGTGTTTGAACTTATGATAAAACTGCAGCAATCAAAATAGCATGCTTTGGCAAATGGATAGACATACAGATCAATGGAATAACTTGAGAGTCGAGAAATAAATGCATACATATATTATCAACTGATTTTCAACAATTCAAGACTATTCAATTAAGAAAGAGGGCTATTTCCAGTAAATGCTGCCTGGACAATTGGATATTCACATGCAAAGAGATGAAGTTAGATCCCTAGTTCATGCTACATACAAAAAGAAAAAAGAACCAAAAACCCTCTCAAAATGGGTCAAAGACCTCAGTGTAGTCTAAAACTAGTAGTATAAAATGCTACTTAGAAGAAAACATAGAAGTACATCTTCACAGTGTTGGATTTAGCAATGGATTCTTAAATCCGTCAAAACAGAAGCAACAACATGAAAAATAAGCTGGAATTCATCAAATTCAAAACTAATGATTCAAAAAACATTCTCATGATACTGAAAAGACAACCTACAGAATGGGAGAAAATATTCGCAAATAATGTATAATATCTCCTAAGGGTTTAGTAACCATAATATATAAAGAACTATTACAAGTCAACAACAGCAAGAACCCAATTAAACAAGGTGAAATTAACTTAAATACAGTAGTCCAAGGAACACATATAAGTGACCAAGAAACTGATGGTGGAAATGTAAAATGGCACAGTCACTTTGGAAAACACATTGGCATTTTTCCCCAAAAAGTGAAACACAGAATTACTCTTTGCCCTGGCAATGCCAAGATATATGCCAAGAATAATTGAAAGCAGGTGTTTAAAAAAGTACATGCACATGAATGTTCATAGCAGCACTATTCACATTAACCTCAGGATGGAAGAAAACAAAGCAAAACAGGAGTCTGTGAATTGATTAGATAAAATGTGGCATATACATACAGAATATTATTCACCTATGAAATGGAATGATATGTTGATACATCTTACAATATGAATGAACATGAACATGCTAAGTGAAAGAAAACAGACAATAAAGGTCACAATATTGTATGCTTCCATTTATAGGATATCTATAATAAGCAAATCCATACGGAAAGCAGATTAATGGCTTCCAGAGTCTGGGGTAAGGAGAGGGAGTGGGTAGTAACTGAATAAAGTGTATGGAGTTTCCTTTTGGGATGATGAAAATGTTTTGGAATTAGATAAAGGTGATGTTGCATAAAACTGGTAATGCGCTAAATGACTTTGAATTGTATTCTTAAAATGCTTAAAATCATATTATGTGAATTTTACGTTTTATTTTATTTCATTTTATTTTACAGAAAGGGTCTCACTGTGTCATCCAAGCTAGAGTGCAGTTACAACTCATTGCAACCTCAAACTCCTGGTCACTTAAACCCTCCCACCAAAACCTCCCAAGTAGCTGGAACTCAGGCATGTGCCACTATCCCTAGATAATATTTTTAATTTTTTTTTTATAGAGAAGGAATCTCACATAGTTTCTAGGCTAGTCCCAAACTTTTGGCCTCAAGAAATCCTCCCTCCTTGGCCACCCAAAGTAGAATAAGTATGACCCACCACACCCAATTGAATTTCATTCCAATTAAAAAAGTGATTACTCTAGTTGCCATGAAAAGAATGGACTTGGAAATAGCATAAATGGAAATAAGCCCGATTAGAAGGTCATCTTGGTGATCCAGATGAGAGAAAATGATGGCCCTAATTAAAGGTGATTAAACTGCTGACAATGGGGATAAAGAGAGGCAAATAAATCTGTTAGTTTGGAACCAGTATATATAGGATTTGGTGGCCAGTGAGAGAAGGAGTGGCTTGAGGACATCTCTCAGGTTTTGAGGCTGGGCACCTGGGTGAACAGCAACACCACTGAGATTAAAATCCATGTTATAGATGCAAAATTGGTGAGACCATTGCTTATTCACTATCACAAATGAGCCGGTGATAGAAATATGCCCAATATTACTCTCTTGTTCCCTTGTTCAGATGGTTTTGCATATAATACAGCAAATATTAAGTAGTGACTTTTTAAAGATCTGAATATTTTCAAACAACTATCTGATTGGCATCTTATTTGCATTCATTTTAATACCTTTGTTTTAACCATGACTGAATTTTGGTGAAATCATTTTTCCCCTCTCTGAGCTCCATGTCCCCCAGTGTCAACCGCCTCCCTTTATAATGCTTCTTACCCAGTACTGACAACCCTGAGAGACTCTTCTCTAAGTGACTTCCCAGTGCAAGCATGTCATAGCTCCTCCTCCCTTCCCTGAAGCAATCCAATTGTAAGGGAATGAATTTCAGCAGCCTTGAGTCTTCTGACACTGGAATAGGGATGAGCTGCTCAGAGCACCCTCAAATATAAAGATGACTAGGAGAGGGGGCTGGGCAGGAGGAAAGAGACAAAGCACATGACCTATCATGAGGAACATCAGTCCCAGGCCGTAGGAGGCAGGGGGTTGGGGACACATCAAAACCTCAGCTGCTGGAGACAAGAGCCAGGACCTTTTGTCTCATAATGTATGGAAGAGTGTGTGCATGTATGTGATGATGATGATTAAATGGTACATGGTATCAGGGAAAATTGTCAGCACTGATGCTGATTAGGGATGCTGAAAAACTAATAGTAAGGGAGGAAACTAGAAAAATTGGTCTACGTGTGGAAAAGTAATACTAATTACAATCATTTATGCGAACTGCTTACCATTTATGACTAATTACCACCCAACACAATAACCATTAGGTATATCATTAAATATGTGTCAGATTAACTTTGTTGTCAGTTTTATTTGTGATTAGAACAGTAAACTCTGCATGTATGCTCGGGCTTAATAGTTTGTTGCTCATGCAAGCACGGCTGTCAGCTCACAATTTGAAAAATAAAACATTATGTTAGGGCTGAAGCGTGGCAGGCTTTGAATTCCAGCCTAAGCAGTTCATAGTTAATTTAGGAGGCAA
This sequence comes from Arctocebus calabarensis, assembly GCA_963573935.1. Taxonomy (NCBI): domain Eukaryota; kingdom Metazoa; phylum Chordata; class Mammalia; order Primates; family Lorisidae; genus Arctocebus; species Arctocebus calabarensis. The sequence continues at coordinate 6,538 of CAUYON010123088.1, read as the reverse complement.
TGGGGAGCCCTTACAGAATAATCAACAGGGAAGGTACATGATCAGCGCTGTATTTTAGGAATCACAGATTGGCAGGATAGAAGATTCCTTAAAGATTACTCACCCAGTAGTCACCAGCCAGGGGGCACTGGCAACCACACTAGGGGTTCTAGAGGGATTGTGAAGATTTCAGAAGGCCTACAGTGAACAATGGATTTCTCAGGGATATGGTTATAAGGATCAACTAAAATGTCAATATCATTTGCTTTGGGCTGGATTTAATCAAACTGGGACATTGATCAGAAGAATTGATTGACAGCTATGAAAATCCGATGAGTTGTTTTTAACTGGGAAAACAAATTAATTGCTCCTTCACAAATGAAAATTTTGACATTTGAGAAAATTTTCTAATCAAGGCTCCACAGGTCAAAAACAAAACAGAAGAGATCTTGGCTAATGAAAAGTCAGGAACATTTATTATCATCCAATCTATCTTTTCTTTTATAGATAAGGAAACAGAAACAAGAGATGGATGGAACTTACAGGAAGATGGATAAATGGATTGAACAGTACAAATGGAGGATAGATAAGACTAAAGGACAAAAAAAAGCCAGTTTGGTAGTAAATCAAAGTTTCTAGATTAGGGTGGTAGAAATTGACATGCAAAGGAAAAGGACATACGGGAGAAAGTGAAAAGGCAATAACAGCCAAGTTCACCGATGTAGAAGTTGAGGATGACCACAAAACCCTTAATATGGCTGACTGGAACAATGATGGCATTATTAGCAGAAATATAAAAATGCTGGAGGAAAATTGGTTTGGAGGTAGAGGAGAATAATGAGTTTGGTTTTAGACATGTTGACCTTAAGTTGTAGTGTGACATATTTTCAGGAGAATGGCAAAATAAATTAGAAATGCTTGACTTTATTTTTTAAATGATTTTGTTGCGGTGTGATTGATACACAGAAATCTGTATATATTTAATGTATATAATGAAATGATTTTGAAAATATGTATACATCCATGAAACTTTAACCAGAATCTATGTCATAAACTTATTCATAATGTCCAAAATTTTCCTCCTTTCATTAGTAAGACATTTTTTTGACTCTCAGTTTCCACATTTATAGATTTGAGACAATGATATTTGCCTTAATGTAGTTAGTGAGAGGATTAAATGGGAAGACATATATAAAGTATCTGGCACCATATCTAGCAAATAGTAAGTACTCATGACACTTCTCTGGAATAAAGGTGGAAATAGAAAGGTTTAAGAGGCAGTTAGAAGCAAGGGAGAGCTCAGGAGAGATGTCAGATGCCTATATTTTTAGGGTCTAATAGCAAAACACTCCAGCACTTGCCCAGGGTTTTTGAAAAGATGAAGTCACCAAGACAAAATTTAAGAGAAGCCTGAGAATTAGGGAGGAATCTAACAAAGGCATGTGAAGGAATGGACAGAATGGGTAGACTAGAGAATACACTGTCAAAGAAGCAAAGGGAGGCAAGATAATTTGAAAGTGTTTGAGTATTCCATGGCTCGGTGCCCGTAGTACAGTGGTTATGGCACCAGCCACATATACTGAGGCTGGCAGGTTTGAACCAACAGCTAACCAACAACAACAAAAAATAGCTGGGCATTGTGACAGGCACCTGTAGTCCCAGCTACTTGGGAGGCTGAAGACAATCACTTAAGCCCAAGAGTTTGTGGTTGCTGTGAGCTGTGATGCCACAGCACTCTACCAAGTGCAACATAGTGGAGTCTGTTTCAAAAAAAGAGTATTCATGGAGTCAAATGAAGTAAAAAGATCTAGAAAAAGAAGAAAGAAACAAAGTCATTAGGAAGTCACTGTAAGAGACAGCAGAGAATCGAGGAATCAAGAATAGATTAGATAAGAGGTTCAATCATGAGGGTGGGGCCACAGAGACAGTAAAGAAAAAGCCACTCTTCAATATGGATCATGAAATGAGAGGGTTAGAGGTGACAGTAATTAAAAAATGTAGCAGCCATCAGAAGGTTATTTTAGGATACTTAAAACCTGAGCATGTTATGTGTCAAGGTAACAAAACCAGTAGAAAAGAGACTGATAAGGCAGAATAAGGAGGAGGAAATATTTATAAAATTTATAACATTTTTATAAATTATATTATATTTATATTACAAATACGTAAATTTCTATTATAATTAAATATATAAATATATTATATATTTATAATATCTTTATAAAATATATTTATATTAAAATAGATATATTTATAATAAATATAAATGTGCTATTATAATATTTATTATAAATATATCTATAAATATATCTATTTTATAATATATATCTATTTTAATATAAATCTAATTATATTTATATAATTTATAATATTTATAAAATATGTCCCCCTTGAAATATTTTCAAGTAACATATTTGGCAACCAAATAGTATCTAGAATTTATAAAGAACTCTGAAGTCTCAATACTAAAAATATAAACAATTCAATTAGATGATTGACATTTCATTGATGGGGATATGCAGATGGCAAAAAAAATATGGAAACATCTCTAGCCATTAGGGAAATGCAAATGAAAACTATAGTGCAATGCCACTACACACTTGTCAGAAAGATGAGAACAAAAAATAATGACATTGCCAAATGCTGGGTAAGACACGGAAGACAGATTTTCTTCATTTCTTGTTGGTGGGAATGTAAAATGCTATAGCAGCTGTTTGAAACAGGTTGTCAGTTTTTCACAAAAGTAAATTGTGTGACCTATGATTACATTCTCCTGAGGATTTACCCCATAGAAATGAAAGCTTATGGTCGCACAAAAACCTGTACTCAAAACATTATGGAAATTTTATTCATAATGACCCCAAATTAGAAAAAACCTAAATGTCCTTCAGTGGGCAAATGGTTGAACAAACTGTGGTATATCCACACAATGGAATACCACTCAGCAATAAAAAGGAACAAAAAGGATGCACATCACAACTTGGAAGAATTTCAAGGGATTTCTACCAAGTAAAAAATGCCAGAGGAAAATCCCAAGAGGAAGATTACATTTATGTGATGTTCTTGGAATGGTAAAAGTTTCAGAAATGAATAACAGATTAGGAAAAGGAGATGAGAAAGGCAGAGAAAGAGGCAGATGTGGTTATAAAATAACAACATGAGAGATATTTTGGCCAATGGAACTCTCTGTTTCCTTGACTAGAGAGATGGGGATACACAATATATACACAAATGAGTCCAAGCCAAAAAATGGATAAATCCGAACGAGATTGGTAGATTGTACCAATGTCAATATTCTGGTTAGGGTTATCATACAATAGTTTTATAAGATGTTAATACTGGGGAAAAAACTGGGGAATAAATACACTGGCTATTTGTGTAATGAATGAATGGGAACCTACACTTATTTCAACAAAAAGTTCAATTTAATACAAGTGATTGACTGCCTTAGGGGAATGAGATGAAAAAAATGGAGTGAGTGTAAAAAGGGAGATTAGGCATAAATTCTCCAATTGAGTGATGATGGTGGCCCTAATTAAGGTGCTGGCAGAGAAGACAGAGAGAAACAGATGAACTCAAGTTATTTAGAAACCAGTGTGGATAGAACTTGGTGGCTAAGGACATAAGGACTAGGTCAGAAGTGTTACTCCTATCTCCAAGTGTTACTCCTATCTTGATGCTGGATATCTTGGAGAATAGCAATAAAATTGGGATTAAAACCCATTTTATACAAGACCTGCATGAGTAAAACTACAAAACTCTGGTGAAAGAAATCAAAAAACGTTCTAGATAGAGAGATATTACATGTACATGAATAGGACGATTCAATATTGTCAAGATGTCAGTCTTCATTGATAAATTCAACATAATCCCAATCAAGATCTCAGCAAGTTGTTTTATTAGAGGACTGAAATTACCTGACACCAAGACTTACTATAAAGGTTCAGTATCTAGCTAAAATTTTCTATCCTTAAAAAAATTCTTCCCATGTCCCTACCCCCACCCCAACCTCTGGTAACCTCCATTCTACTCTCTGCTTTTAATGAGATCAACGTATTTATATTCCACGTGTAAGTGAGCATTTGTCTTTCTGTGCCTGGCTTATTTCATTTAGCGTATTGTCTTCCAGGTTCATCTATTCTGTCACGAATAACAGGATTTCCTTCTTCATAAGGCAGAATACTATTCTATTGTGTATCTATACAGCATTGTTCATTCATTTGTTAATGGACATTTAGGTTGATTCTAAATCTTGGATATTGTGAATAAAGTTGCAATAAACACAACAGTGCAGATATCTCTTTGATACACTGATTTTAATTCTTTTGTATATACCCAGAAATAAGATAGCTAGACCCTATGGTAGTTTTATTTTTATTTTTTCAAGGAACCTCTATACTATTTTCCATAATGGCTATACTAATTTACATTCCCACCAACAGTGGGCAAGTATTCCCTTTGTTCTGCATCTTTGCCAGCACTTGTTATTTTTGGTCTTTTTGAAAATAGTTATTTTGACATTGTAATTTTATATTTGAATTGTTTTCTTAATTTCCTTTGTGGATTGTTTATTGTAGTGTATAGAAATACAATTTTTTGTGTTGATCTTCAATCTTGAAACTTTGCAGCATTTTATATTAACCATAATAGATTATTTTCTTGGTAGATTCTTTATGATGCCTTATAGATAATATCATGTTATTTGGGAACAGATAGTTTTACTTCTTTTTGGATACCTTATATTTCTTTTTCTTGCCTGGTTTCTCATAAAAGTTTGAATAAAGAGGTGAAAGTGGAAAGTAGTGAAAGATTAAAAGAGTTACCCTTAAGATTAAGAATAAGATAAGGATGCCCACTTTCACCATTGAGAATGACATTGACTATCCATTTTCAGGTATGCTCCTCATAATGCAGAATATTTATATTATAAAAGGGTGTTGAATTTTATCAAATGTCTTTTTGTGTGTTAAGATGATTGCATGGTGTTTTCCCCCTTTGTTCTATTAATATGATGTATTCCATTCATAAATTTTTTTTTTTTTGAGCAGAGTCTCGCTGTCACCCTGCATAGAGTGCCATGGAATCATAGCCTCACAGCAACCTCAACTCTTGGGCTAAAGTGATCTACTTGCTTCAGCCTCCCAGGTAGTTGGGACTACAGGCACTTGCCACCAAGCTCCGCTAACTTTTCTATTTTTAGTAGAAGCAAGGTCTTCCTCTTGTTTGAACTGGTCTTGAACTTCTGAACTTAAGCTGATCCACCCACCTTGTCCTCCCAAACTGCTAGGATTACAGGTGTGAACCACTGTACCTAGCTTCACTGACAGATTTTTATACGTTGGACCACCTTTGCATCCATAGGTCAAATCTTACTTTGTTATGGTATATAATTCTTTTTAAATTCTGTTAAACTTGATTTGCTAGTATTTTGCTGAGGATTTTTGCATTTATATTTATCAGGGATATTGGTCTGTGGTTTTCCTTTTCTGTGAAGAGAGAAAAGAAAAGGGAAAAAGAGGAAAATAGAAAAATCTCCAATTCTTTGCAAATCGGCTGTGTTAAGGCTCTTCTTCCATGTTTAGCAAGGCCATTTATAACTCTGCAATAGCTACCACTTCCTGCTTGCATTGAGCCCAGACATGCAGAGTTGAGAGCTTTGTTCTTTTCAGATCTTTTCTGAGTATGTGCACTGCCCTGGATATACATGTAACCTCTATACTTCTCAATAGGACCTTCAAAGTCCTGTTCTTCCCCAAATGAATTTCAACTCCCAGTTTTTCTTCCCAGGTTTTTGGTATGTCTATTGTTTTCCTGAACTTCTAACTTTTGCCTCAGGTGCTGGTTACTTGTTTATTGTCTTTCAAGGTTTTCAGAGGATGTCTTCTAAGAAGCTAGTCTACCCTGATAGATTTCCAGGGTAGGCAAAAAAAGGTAGCCATTTGCTTCATTCCTTCAGGGAAAACCCAGTGAGGTTAACACAGACAAACACCAAATCCTTGGGAACAAGTTCTATTCTGCTCACTCTGGAACCAGATACCCAACTTAGTGCAAGATGCCATCTTCAAGACAACCATTGCACACAGGAAAAAAGTGGTACTAGGGTGAATTAAAATACCACAAACATGGCGGCAGAGCAAGATGGCTGACTGGAAGCAGCTTCCAAAAAATGCTCCTGTCCAAAAGGGAAGATAACCTCCAGAAACTGCACAATTAAGCTGAATACTGGGAGCCCAGCAGAGAGAGAGAAGTGATTTCTGTGGATAACCTCTGCTGAGACTGGCTGCAACCCCAAGAAAGCACGCTTCAGGTACAAAATTCATCTGAAAGGAAGAGTGTCTGTCCCCTCCCCCAAGAAAGCTCTGAGTTTCTTGCTTTTCTGTTTCCTTTATTTTTTTTTCTCCTCTTTTGCTCTTGCAGTTTTTCTACAGACAAGCGGTGAACTGTGGACCTCTTGTCTCACCCCACGGAAGAGTGCTGTGGGAAGTGAGGTGTGCTTCCCCTGAGCACCCCGGTGTGACTCTGAAAACTCTATTGCTAGGCAGAAAAACTGAACTAAAGT
>CAUYON010123087.1:0-21063 GCA_963573935.1 Arctocebus calabarensis | reverse complement strand
GATGCTCCAGAGGTTTGCACCTGCCTGGGTCACAGTGAGGTCTGTGGCTCCTCAGCTAGTCCGCCACTCTCTGTCACTATTTGGCAGGGGGAGGTGAGGCCTGACAACCTGGGTACTTGATAGGGGCTGGAGCGATTCACTCAGTTCTGGCCCTGCCCCTGATTGATGTTGCTGATAGAATAGAATGAGTTCACAAAATTTGTTTCTGTCATGGCTATTTTCTCCTGATCAGACGTTGGGCTGCAAATAGGTCTGACTCAATCTGTGAGTTCTAGCCCCTTGTCTCAGCTTTCGTCCCCTGAGGGCCAGGTGCATCTGAAGCTAAGCAAAGCAGCCTCCACCCTGGGAGTCAGCTGACTCTATGCTTATTCTAATCCCTGCGCTCCTTCCTGGCCTGTACTGCCTCAGGCATATCCTTCATGTGCCTTGGTTGACGGTCCACTCTGCTGGGGGCTGCCAACAGAGAAGCTGCCCACTTCCCCTGGCCACCCAGAGAGATTGCGAGTGTCTCCTCAAAACATCCCTAGGGGTGCGAGCCCTCCTGCCATTGTTCCCGCTGCGCTGCCGCTTTATGCCTCAGGGGACCTTCTTTCCAGCTTGGCCTCCTCTCTACTTACTTTCCTCTCACCACTCCCTTTTTGTTTGTGTCCTTGGGGTCACAGGTTGCCCCAGGAGGGTTGATGTGTGTTTTTTGACCTTCTCTTTTGGCTCAAATCCAAACCATTGGCTTTATTGCTATGTTTCTGTCCTTTAACTCTCCTTCTGGATGGGCGCCTCTGCAGAAAGCTGGATACAGACCGCCATCTTGGCTCCTCCCCCTATGTATTCAAATTTGATATGAGGACAATTAATGACAATTAATGACACAGTGGGACATGGGGGAAGAGGAGAGCAGACAGAGAGAGGAGGAAGGGGGTAAGGGAAAGAAAACAAAAAAAGAAAAGAAAATAGTGACTAATTCTCACATAAATTGGATTTAATTTTGACCAAAGTACATTACTTAAACATTAATTTTTAATTCAACTTATTAATACATTGTTTAGGACATTGCATCCTCATTTATAAGTGAAATATGTTTGCAATTTCCCTTAATAATAATATATTTGCTCCAATTTTAATATCAGGGGTATCCAGATTAAGTAGAATAATTTTGAAGTATTTCTTCTTTTTCTATTGTCTAGAAGATTTGGCATGATCTGTTTTTTGAAATTATCTTTTACTTTCATTTATAAATATTAGTTGTCTATTTTTTGAGACGTTGGAAAAAAAAATAAGAAGTTAACTGATAATGCCATACTGAGCCTCAGAGTCAAAGCATTCTATAATAGACATACTCTTATCTGACAATGTGAATGTCACTTTCTTTGCATTATTATTATTATTGCTTAATATTTCAATGCATCATCTGATTTCTTTTCTGAATGTATTAATCTTCATTCATTCTTTATGAGGTTTTTGTTTCTAGTCCTTATCTTAAACATTGTTATTGTTATTAAATTTTAAGCCTTTTTAATTCTGTAAAGGCACAACGTGGAAACCTAATAAACACATGTATATGTGAGAAAAAAAAAAAGAAAGATAGAAAAACTAGCCAGGCATAACGGTGCATACCAATAGTCTCAACGACTCGGGAGGCTGAGGCAAGAGAATTGCTCAAGCCCAAGAGTTTGAGATCTATGATGATGCCACAGCACTCTATCCAGGATGACAGGGAGAGACTGCCTCAAAATTAAATAAGTAAATAAATAGTAAAAATAAAATAAAATGCAATATGTTAAAATCCAAAAAAATATTGTATTCATTAAATTTTACCATAATATTAAAATGTTTTCTTTTCTAGCCATGTAACTAGTAAAGGTTAAAAATCTTCTGAAATTCCATTTCTTTGGCTGAAAAATGGCAGGAATTTAGTGAAGATTAATTGAGAGAATGTGTATGGAAGCCCTCACTTGTTCCCCTTCATCTTGCAATAAGGATCTTATAGTGTCTTTTTTTCTGTAACTCCATATTTTATTTGGGACTCTTATTTGCAAATAACTGAAATCAACTACAACTAGCTTAACCAAACAAAAATTCAAAAAGAATAAAAGGGAGGCAAATGTACTGGAAAGACACAAGGGTATCTCACAGATGGCGAATCAAGGGCAGAGTCAGACTTTGGGGCATCACGTGGCACCCGAACCAAGAACCAGCAAGCTGTCTCGACTCAGAGAGCAGCTCCCACAGTCTGTCTCTGGGGACACATGTCTTCCCTATCTGTGATGTCCACTCCACTTTTCTCCCCTACAGATGGCCAAGTGTTGGGTCTGCTTTGTCTCACTGTGGCAGCTAACAGCCCCTGATTCTCCTCTTCTCAGTGCCTGCCTCTCTCAGATACTGACAAGATGAATTTGCTCACTCTCAAATCTTAATTCACAGGAAGAAGCAGTTGATTGGGCAGCATGGGTCAGGTGTCTAACCCAAGTTCAATCAACTCTGTTTTGTCCTATTTTTAGGAGCATTGGGCCCTCTCTTCAGGAAAATTAACATGCATGCAATTTTGCACATAATTTCAAGGGGTTAGTCGATTCTCTAAAGCATACACATAAGCCATAGACCCCAGATGAAGAGTCTCGGATCAAGAGTTTTATTGGTATAATTCACTTTTTTACCTCTGTCATAGTGAAGAATGCAGGAAAGTGAGTCATGAATATAATTTGCACAAGGTAAATACTCATATTGCAGAGGCTCTTATAACCTGAGGATAATGAAATGCTCCTTGGATACAGACACAGCAACAGCTATTTTGCCTCTACTTTGATGATGGCAACCACGTGTCTTTACAAACCATTCCCACACATGCCTTTTAATGCAGTACCCACCTGCAGCACCAGCAAATAACATTTCCATGTGATTATTTGGCTTTATCACTTGCTACTGCATCTGCACTTATACACACCCACACTATCCTCTTAAGATGTGTGTGAATTCTTGGCTTGGCACCTGCCACAGCACCAGCCACATACACCCAGACAGGTAGGTTTGAACCCAGCCTGGGCCAGCTAAACAACATGACAACAACAACAACAAAAAAAAATAGGCATTATGACAGGTGCCTGTAGTCCCAGCTACTTGGGAGTTTGAGGCAAGAGAATTGCTTAAGTCCAAGAGTTTGAGGTTGCTGTGAGCTGTGACACCATACCACTCCACCAAGGGTGACATAATGAAACTCTGTCTCAAAAAAAATGTGTATGAATTCTGATCTCCATTCTTTCCTATTTCTACCCAAGATGCCATAAAATATGGAACCCCACCTTAGCAATTCCTGGCCAAGTTTTTTCATCAGTTTCATGTGACCTTGTCATCCCACCATCCCAGTTCCCTGCTTCTGAGTCTCAAAACATACACACAAACAAAAAAACTCAGAAATACAATTCCAACAATTTGACACATCAGTTGTTATAAAAATATTCAGCTTATATAACTGAAAATTCCAGCATAAGGAGAACTGACATTAGGTGAAACTGCATCCAGAAAATCAAAAAAGGTTATTGAAACCCAGCCCATATCTGTCCTGTTGTCTCTCACTTGGCTTCATCTCATACAGGCCCTATCCTTAGTGACCTCCTGTCAGCTCTGGATTTATATTCTCCAATAGAAGCAGCATCTCAAATGAAAGAAGAGCCTCTCTATCCCCAATGGTTTCAACAAAACTGAATATAATTAGGAGAACTTCAGTCATAACCCTGAGCCAGTCACTGTAGCTCACTGGCCAGGTCAAGGTCACATGGTTGCCACATAATCCACCAAAACTGCATAGCAGTCTATATGCCCCTACTAGGTTAGATGATATCTCAGGGTGGTTTTGATTTGCATTTCTCTAATAATTAGGGACAATAATCATTTTTTCATATGCTTGTTAGCCATTCATCTGTCTTCTTTAGAGAAGGTTCTATTCTTCTCACTTGCCCATTGATATAAGGGATTGCTGTTTTTTGTTGTTGTTGTTTAATTTGAGTTCTCTGTAGATTCTAGTTATCAAGCTTTCATATGATTCCTAACATGCAAATATCTTTTCTCATTCTGATGGTTGTCTGTTTGGTTTGGTTGTTGTCTCCTTAGCTGTTCAGAACCTGTTCAGCTTAATTAAGTCCCTGTAGTGATAGTGTACTGCCCCCAAGAGGTGTGTCACACACTGTGTCCCCACATCCCACCAAAACCATATGGAGTAAACCATGGTTCTTCAAAGAAAAATCAGAGCTATTTTCACAAAAATAAAACAAAAAATAGATGCCCAGAAAGCATAAAGGCCCATTACTTTAGTTAGCTGCCATTTCCTTTTTCCTTCATTCTCTTCTTGGAATCTTAGTTTTATAGCATGTTCCCACACCTCAGGGCAAAGACAGTGCATTAGAGTTCACCACCCACTCTGAGGACCTCTCCTCTGCAATAGTAGCCCTGTCTAGGATCAAGTAAAACTTAACCATGTATGGACCCACACACACACAACTCCTGGATGCCCAGAAGGACAAATGACAGAATGGGAGTATAACCTAGCACTCTCCATAGCTCACATCATGGACAAGAACATAGATTGCCAGTCTTAGGTAATTCCTACTGGTTTTACAACCTCAAGAAATAATTCTATGTATGTGTGACTTGGCTTCATAGTTCATGACTCAGGAAGCAGGACCATCTGCTTGTAATTAAAGGTAATTAGATGGAATATAGATTTAACCTAGAATTTTTTCTAGAATCCCATGAAAAGAAATCTAATCAAGCACACAATGTTCCTAGTTGATTCTCATTTTATAATAACCAATACTGTTGTATAACTTTTTCTCCAAAAGCTTAAAAGAAAGTGATTAAATTTACTTTCTAAGCCCTATTTGACACTAACATTTGCCCTGCCTACTTCACAGTGTGCTCCAAGAAGCAAATGAGATGTCTGTAGATGTACTTTAAAAATTATAAATTGCAATTCCAAAGCAAGCTATTATCATTAAATAACAATTAAATATTCATTTATTAAATCATTTGACAATATTTACTAACTATAATTATATAGTATATAATATAACAGCACTAACTATGTACTGTTTTCAAGCCTTGTAGCATTTGTTAGGGATACAAAAATGAGTAAGACTGTCTCAAAGGTAGCATGCTTCTATGGGAAGCAGACATGTAAACAATTACAGTGTAATGGTAACAGAGATGAGTACAGATATTGCAGCAGCTCTCAAGTCACCTGGAGGGGATTCCCCAGAAGAGAAGGTATTTGAAATTTGCATCCAAGAATGGGTGTCATCCTGCCAGCTGGACTAAGGATGTACAATTACCTGACCAAAACCATAGTGGGTACAAAGACAGAGAGAGAATGGAAAAACCCACCCCAGGCAGAGATCTGTCTGAAACTTTCTGGTGGTTTGCTGGCTTAATGTCTGTACTTATGTATATCCGTTATTCTCAATTTCCTAGTCTTTGCTGGATTTGCTGCCATTTTCTTTTTTATTGTTGGGGAATCATTGAGGGTACAATGAGCCAGGCCACACAGCTTGCATTTGCTGAGTGAAGTCCCTCTACTAATAGTGTTCCTCCCCCAAGAGGTGTGCCACACACCTTGGCCCCACGCCCCCTCACTCCTTCCCTCTCATCCCTCATTCATTCTCTCCCCCACCATGTACTAGCATCATTTGTCCTCGTATCAGAATTGAGTATGTTGGATTCTTGCTTCTCCATTCTTATGATGCTTCACTAAGAAGAATGTATTTCAACTCCATCCAAATTAATACAAAAGATGCAAAGTCACCATCCTTTTTAGTAGCTGTATAGTATTCCATGGTATACATACACCACAGTTTGTTAATCCATTCCTGGATTGGTGGGCAGTTAGGTTGTCACCACAAATTTTCATTGAGCTGCAATACACAGTCTAATGCAAATGTCCTTATAATAATATGATTTTTTTTCTCCTGCCTGGTAATGGGATTGCAGGATCAAATGGGAGGCATAGTTTGAGTTCTTTGAGGACTCTCCACATTTCCTTCCAAAAGGGTTGTATTAGTTTGCAATCCCACCAGCATTGTAAAAGTGTTCCCTTCTCTCCACAACCATGCCAGCATCTGCAGCCTTGAGTCTTTGTGATGTGGGCCATTCTCACTGGGGTTAGGTGATCTCTCAGGGTGGTTTTGATTTATATTTCTCTAAGAATTAAGGACCTGAGCATTTTTTCATATGTTTGTTAGCCATTCATCTGTCTTCTTTAGAGAAGGTTCTATTTATCTCATTTGCCCATTGATATAAGGGATTGTTGGCTTTTTTGTTGTTGCTGTTGCTTAATTTGAGTTCTCTGTAGATTCTAGTTATCAAGCTTTCATCTGATTCCTAATATGCAAATATCTTTTCCCATTCTGATCGTTGTCTATTTGGTTGGGTTGTTGTCTCCTTAGCTGTACAGAACCTGTTCAGTTTAATTAAGTCTCATTTGTTTATTTTTGTTGTTGTTGCAATTGCCACCACCATTTTAAATAATAGTGTAGCCAAATATTCTTTGCCATCTAACAGTTGCTGTCATCTATCTTTCATTATTTATCTCTTTCTTTCTTTGGTTTTTAAAATGTTTTCTTAAGGACCAGGTATGGTGGCTCATGCCTGTAATCCCAGCACTCTGAAGACCAAAGTGGGTGAATTGCCTGAGCTCACAGGTTCGATACCAGCCTGAGCCAAAGCCAGACCCCATCTCTAAAAATAGCCAAGCATTTTGTGGGTACCTGTAGTCCCAGCTGAGACTTGGGGGCTGAGGCAAGAGAATCATTTGAGCCCAAGAGTATGAGGTTGCTGTGATCTGTGATGCCATGGCACTCTACCAAGGGCAACAAAGTGAGACTGTTTCAAAAACAAATTATTTTCTTAATTCTTCCCTCATAAATTGTTTACAACAATTTTGTCTAGTAGGCTTCTAGAGAAAGACCCAGTTTTTCTCACTGGCTGCAGTCCTTTTCCCGATAATTGTTGCCTTTCCATTTGGGACTTTACTATTGACCCAAAGCAAATAGAATTTTCCTAATTTTACTTACTTTTTTAGTAAAATAAATTAATTTATGCAGGTACTTTCCTCTAAGTATGATAGAGCAATATTCCACACAAGTAGATATATTAAAAAGGTACATTTCCCAGACACAGGTGGAAATCCAGTGCTCATCATGACTGTTCAGCTCAAGCTCATTGACCTCAGTTTCTAAGTTGCACAATCTCAGAGATCAGTAGATTTCTAGTTTTCACTCCAACTATTCAGAGGAATTTCTCTATGTTACTTTTTATTCCAGAGGAAATTCTCTATGTTACTTCTTACCTCAGACATGAACTCTCTGCCTCTGTCTTTCTCCATCTCCAAAATTGGCTGGCCTAGCCCTTGCTCCTTCTAAGAAATTCCAGAATAAATGCACTTGTCTTTTATGGCCAATATATTGACACCACATAGTGAAGTCCCTTTTGCCTTTAAAACAGAAAAAGAGAAAAAGAAAGGGATAGATCCACTTTTGATCTATGTGGATCACATGGACCCCAAAACATCTTCATTGTAGTCATGTAACCAAGCCATGTGACTTTATTTTTTAATTTTGTTATTATTTGTTAATAGCTAGACAAATGTAGCTAACACTTACTGTCAGAGAGGGTGATGTCAGGGTTATATCTCTGGCACATCCACAGAAGGAAATACTCAAAGTCTCATTCTATTTATTCTATTGGATGAGGAAAAATGATCAAGAGAGAAACTTCAGAGTTTCAATTAGAAAACAGAAGCATTCTCTGTCAAGGTACAATTTACAGATAAAAAATGAATCTATCAGGTGGCACCTGTGGCTCAGTGGGTACAGCACCAGCTTCTTATACCAAGGGTGGCAGGTTCAAACTTGACCCTGGCTAAATTGCAACAAAAAAATAGCCAGGCATTGTGGCTGACCCCTGTAATCACAGCTACTTGGGAGGCTGAGGCAAGAGAATCACCTAAGCCCAGGAGTTGAAAATTGCCGTGATCTGTGTGATGCCACAGCACTCTACCAAGTGAGAGAGACAAAGTGAGACTCTGTCTCTAAAAAAAAGAAAGAAAATGAATCTATCCCTTTTTCAACAATCTACAACCAATTAGAAGAGAGGCAAACTATTAAATCACCAGGCACAATATTTAATTAATCACTAGTGAAGATGGAAAAAAAATACAAAAGCAAGTGTCCTCTTATCACCATCATCATCACTCTTGGTACAGTCCCATAAATTCTGGCACCTGGTGCCTGCTGATTCTAATGACATTTTAATGGCTCTGCCCTCAGGCATTTTTTTCTAGAACAGTGAGAGCCAGTCAAGATTTGAACACACTGATTCCACAGTGAGGTGAGATTCCATTCAAGCTCAGGAGAAATTGAGAGACGGGGCATCCTTCAGCAGGCCCCAACCTAGCAAGTTATTTATACATTCTGTCTGCAACCCAGGGCCCTCTTTTCAATTAACTCATTAGTAATTTTGCCTTGAAATCTTTCCTTGCTTTGGGGGAGAGAAGAAGGATGGGGGGCTAGTGACGAGAGTAGAAAGGCAAGATCCTACCTTTATCTTAGATGCTACAATATGAGCAAAACAAGGTGGAGAGCTCTGTGGAAACTATTCAGGGACTCCAACCTTATCACGCACTGGTAGTTTTCATTAACTCATCCATCCCTCCTTCAATGAGCAGTTGTTAGAGGCTTATTAGAAGATGAACTACAGCAAGATGAGGGAATGACCCAAGAAAAATGAGACATGGATTCCTTCATGGAAGAGATGATCCAGCACAAGAGGCAAAGGGAAGGTCCCAGATGATGATAAAAGATCCAAGGATGAGTTTGTGCACTGGCAAAAGATCAACCAATTCAAACTGAAAGAGGTAAGAAGGGGGAAGGACTTCAAGAAGATAAAGTTGAGAAGATCTCTGCCGAATGTGTTTTGAATATTGTTGGGGTCCTGCCCCAGGAGCAGGGTCCGCTAAGACCTGTGGAAACTGGTAGTGACCAACTGAAGAAATATAGTTAGAAATGACAGTAAAGAAAGAGACATGAGACATAGAGTATAATTAAAGGCGGGAGCTCAGGCGTCTATTGCCTGTTTGTGGGTTTCTGACAATGGCCCCAAATGTTTGCTCCACTATGTTTTATTGAAGTCTATTTTCCAAGAGGATAAAACGAGGGAGGGAACAAAGATGTCAGCAGTTTCTGAGTGTGCATATGAGCTCCTATTGTTAAGAGTAGCCTTGAGAAATCTGAAATCTGAGCCTTGTATTGGGAGAGCCTCCTGCTTGAGATCACACACACGGATTTCTAGGGAGGTGTTAAACTCCACTAGTTCCCTGTGGAGTAAAATTCCACCAGCGTTAATGTCCTCTAAGGAATCAGTGGGAGGGAAGAATTTTCCTTCCATCACCACCACAGAGGATCTTCCTCTTCAATAAGGTATATAAGCTCTTCTGGCCATATCTCAGGGCTCAAGCTACTCCCTTGATCTCTGCCTCAGGCAAATGCAAATCTCCACAATGGATATTTGCTTTGCCTGTTTACTAGTCAGGAAACAACCTAGTGAATGTATCTTTCTAGGTCTTTGTCATAGCCTCTTCTATGACCATTTTTTCCTCAGAGTGCTGACAGACCCAGCAGGGTTATTTGTAAGCTATATCCCCAACAGGCTAGAATTTCAGAAAAGGCAGGAAGCTTGCTAGCAATTGCTAGCTTAAATGTAAAGTAGCTGACTTTTCCTTGTTCCAACTCACTCAGCATACTTTTTAATTTTCCTCTTTTTCTGGGGGTGCTTTCCTTTGCCAAGAATGGGGTCTTCCAGCAGTGGGCTTCAAAGGCATCTAATTCTGCCTCTGCTTGGCAAACTGTAACAAAATTATCTACCTCATCCACTGGAGTGGGAGCCAGGAGAGAGCTAATACTGCGATTCTGCTGCTCACCTTTGTATCCTTAGCTCCTTGAGCAGGGTCTGACCGCAGCAACCTCTCAGTAAACCCTCATGAACTGGGCTAACTGTAGCATCCAAGGTGTAAAATGACAAAATTACAATTGGATTATGTCTGCACTTCTTCTGGAAAACAAGACCAACCTGAGCTAGAGCAAGATCCCATTTCTAAAAAATAGCCAGTCGTTTTGGCAGGTGCCTGTAATCCCAGCTACTCAGGAGGCTGAGACAAGAGAATTGCTTAAGCCCAGGAGTTTGATGTTAATGTAAGCTAAGTCACCACAACACTCTACTGAGGGCAACAGAGCTAACTGTAGCATTCAAGGTGCAAGATGATGAAATTGCAATTGGATTGTGTCTGCACTTCTTCTGGAAAACAAGACTTGGATTGTGTCTGCACTTCTTGTGGAAAACAAGACTTGTTTTAGTTCAAACAAATTAGAATCAGGAGTCTCAGCAAGCAGTTTAACAAGATGGTTTCAGGCCCAAGATGACGATCCCATTCTTTGAAGTTTCTCTATATTGTTGTGCTGAGACTGCATCATTGTATTCAGTCAGTTGGAGTATGTACATGGAGTTCTGATATTGCTGCCTGTCTTTGACCAGTAGAATAATCTACTCTTCCAACATCTCACTCATGTAAAATTTCAGGAATTTCTTGGTTAGACACTCTGATACACATCATGGAGCTTGGATCTTCCTCTCTCTGATGCTGATGTGTTACATTCTCTGGCTCCATCTATGTATGGATGTGGAATGTCTGATAAAGGTAGAGAAGTCTGTTAAGAATTTTGTCTCCACTTCTAAGGATTGATACTTTTACCAGATGTTACTGCTTCTGTTTAAAAAAAAAAGGTGGTGGTCATGAAAGAGATTACTGGTTAATCAACCAATACTTGTCATTGTCTTCTTCCCTAAGGAAAGAATTTTTGGCTGGGCATATGGCTGAGTACAAATTTTTCAGGATCTTATGGAGTCTGGTACAGCCATGTGATTGACCAGAGAGGGTGAGCAGAAATGTGGTATGCAGCTGCTGGTTCTTGCCTTCTTCTTTTTCCCTTGTTTGGAATGAAGGTATGGTGGTAAACCATTGTGGATCATGTTATATGACCAATTCCTTAGGGCAGTACTCCCCAAACTTTGTTGCTCATTAGAATTACCTAGGGAGCTTTTAAAAATCCCAATACCCAGGTCAGACCATGAAACAATCAAATGTCTTGGGGTGGAAGCACAGCATCAGTGAAATCTCCAAGTGAGGAGAACTAGAAGCCAGTATCCTGACAAAAGTATCTCAAGAATAGAGAAGCAAATATCACATGTAGTCATGAATAAGTGCAAGCTAGGCAGTAAGTAACACATGCTTGTACAGAGTGGCATAATGTACTTTAGAGACTCAGAAGTTGGAGTGGGAGAGGGGTTAGGGATCAAAAATTACCTACAAAGTACACTGTGTGCTGTTTGGAAGTACACTAAAATCTCTGACTTAACCACTATGCGTTTCATCTATGAATCAAAAAACTACTGTACATCCTAAATCAAAAATAAAAATTAAACTAAATTTAAAAATTTAAAAAAAAAAATGGGATCTTCGGTCCCCATTCTTCCTGCAGAATATATTAAGAGATTTACACAACTGGGAGAGATTTGGGGGTAAGTTAGTGATAAGTACCTTTAAACTAAGCAAAGAAAGATATTTATGGACTCTTTTAAAAAACCTCCACAAAGGACAGCACCTGTGGCTCTAAGGAGTAGGACCCCATATACCAGAGGTGGCAGGTAAAAACCCAGCCCCAGCCAAAAAAAAAAAAAACCTCCACAAAGTTATGCCACAGAGTAAATATAAATAGCTCATCTATGAATAGGAGGTACATGTTCCTAATTATGTAAACCTTGTGTATCAAGCAGATCAAAATTACCCCATAACTATATTGGGGGGTCGTGGAGAAAAAAAGTAAGCTTGAGAAGAGGGTGTCAAAATTCTCATCTCTTAGGGAGAGAAGTCAGTAGACAATGTCTGCAGCTGTGAAATCAAGATGTCACAATGCAAGCATGGCATCTAGAGAAAGGGAACTAAATCTCCCTTGCCAGGAAAAAAATAACAGAAGAACTGGAAATGCTTGTTTTTGGACTGTGGAAAATGAAAAGAGGGACTAATGGTAGAAGCATGGCTTTGTTGCAAGCCATATGGAACTTTTTGACTTCTTAAACTTTGTGAATACATAACATGGAGAAAGCACCCTTATGAGTCTCGGTGTTGTTTTTATCTTACGTCACATTGCTAGATAGAAATACAAAAATTCCAGGTAATTCAAATTTCAGGAAAATATCAAAAAATGTCTCAATGTAAATTATGTCCCAAATATTGTCAGAACATACTTATACTAAAATATTATTTGTTGCTTATCTGAAATTCAAATTTAACTGGCATTCTGTATTCTTATTTGGCAACCCTAATTGTAAGAATACCATAGCACTAGATATCTTATTCACTTTATGACAGTGACAGAGGCCACTTTGAAAAGATCCATAAAAGTTTCTTTAAAATTTCAGTTTCAGGTCCATCATGGTGGCTCACACCTATAATCCTCAGCAATCTGAGAGGATTGCTTGAAGCAGATGTATTGCTTGAGGTTATGAGTTTGAGGCCAGCCTAAGCAAAAGTGAGACCCTGTCTCTACTAAAAAAAGAAAATCTTTTTTTTCTTTTTTATTGAATCATAGCTGTGTACATTAGTTCAACCAAGAAAATCTGAAGCAAGAGGATCATTTGAGCCCAAGAGTTGGAGGTTGCAGTGAGCTATGACACCTTAGCATTCTAACCAGGGCAACAGCTTGAAACTCTAAATAAATAAATAAATAAAGTTTCAGTTCCTGAAAAAGTGATGTTAACTTCTGAGCAACTAATTCATTTCTTTTTCCTTTGGACACTATGAAACATATAAAAGAATTAATCTGGATTGAAGAATTTTTATCATAAAGTTATCATTCTGGTGAATTCTATTTATTGGCCTAAATCTAAAAGCCACCACAAATTTGGTTGTACTGACTGGCTACAGGCAATGGGGCTGCATAAAATAGACAAATGCTATTACCAAAAATTTTTTAAATTTTTGTAGAGAGACAAACACCCTCTGGTTTTCCATCCTTTTTGATGGTCTCAGAGAAGAATCCAGGGCTGGCTAAGTCAGAGATGTCTTCAGTGCTGTCTGGCTGAGAGTGGTGGGTCTGTGCTCATGGTCGTCCCAGGGGTCAGCCCTTGGGCCTGAGAAACCAGCATCTTTCAGACAGCACAGAAAGATGTCTGGGAATAAAACCTCTCTCTTCCCTTTTAAACACAATGAGCATTAGGTATGAAACCCTAGCTAGCCACTCATTAGAATGCCAGATCTCTGCCATTTCTTCTTCCCGGTAGGAAGCAAATGTCTGTCATCAAGATGGTGATATCCTCAGCTGCTGGAGAAGGGGAATAAATTATCCCTTTCTTGACATCCCCTGGTGGCCTGTTAGCATCTCTGACAACTGCTCAAAAGCAGCAGAGCAAGAGAGGTGGGAATCAATAGTGGGGAAAAAAGTTGCCCTTTTTCAAGCCTACATGGGGCAGATTCTTATTTAGAGCAATTAGCCAGCAGGAGTTTTGCTCAACAGTTCTCCTACCCCCGGAACTCCTACAAGGCAGTGCAGAATGAAACCTCTCACTACTCTAGCACTCACAGTTCTGCTCTGGCTCCATCTAACTGTGAACAGAATCATGAAGTTCATTGCCTGCCTCATGTGAATTTCAGAAAAGCCCCTTGGAAGGCCAGAGGGCAAAATAGTGTAGGGGTTCAGGGTTCTTTCTGGAGTCAGAAGGACCTGGGGCTTAAAACCAGACTTTATCACTTATTAGCTGGGTTCCACTCTGGCAAGTAGTCTCTTTCAGACTTGGTTTTCTCACCTGTAAAATGGGTATAATGAGTTCATCTTCTCCCCAAGATTATTGTGAGGACTAAATATAAAATGTTGAATGATGCTTGGCATAAAGTTTCAATGAATGTTTTTAAACCTCAAATGCAAACCTTTGAGCTATACAACACTTTTCTTGCAACCACCCCATCATATTGCCTTCTAAGTCCCAATGAGGGCAGTTAAATGAGCAATCCTTACACTCTGGGCCACAGAAGACAGGTGGAACAATATTTGCTACAGAGGTGGTAACAGTTCCAGGTCTCAGGCCAGCCGGGTATGGCAAGAAGTGACCCTATAAGAAAAGTCCAGTGGGAGAATTATCAACGAGACTGTTAACTCCAAGTCAGCATCTGCCTGCTGGAAGGCACCCTTCAGTGCACAGGTTGACCCTTCCTTTATGAATCAGTGACTTGCTCATGTGAGACTCTGAGATACAGACAGCCCCTCAGAGCTCATGGCAAGAGTTTTTCTAGGGCATCTGATTTCTAGAGATGTTGTTGGAGGTACAATGGTTAAGAAGGATCAGGGAAGAGCATTTTATCTTAAAGTCTCCTCACTTGAGGTGGGTAGAGGAGGGACAAGAAAAGAAAGGCTTGTTCTCAAGTTCTGATCCCATGTTCTCACAAGAACATAATTACTTCAAATCTGTTTTCTTGTGGCTCAAACATTACATTATGTTGTAGAAACTAAAGCTCTTACTCTACTATCCATTTTTCCCTTCTGCCTTAGAGATAGCATCCCTAATTTTTAGCTATGCACATTCAGGCCCAAAGACCAATTTCCCATTTTTCCTCCACACATGGCTAAATGCTAGCCAAGTAGATGGAATCAGAAGTACTACAGCTTCCTGGAAACTTCCTTAAAAGATAGCTGGCATGTGCCCTTCATCACTTTCTCATTCTTGGGGGATAGAATGTGGAGTAGAACATGGACATGATGGCTGGAGCCTAAGCATCCTTCTTGGGGTAGAAGCCATGTATTTTTTAACAACTTTTCTATAGGATTTTATTTTTCTCTTTTTTAAGAAGGTTTGCTCTGAGCTATCTTTCTAGATTTCTTTTATGATAGAACTAAGCTATTTGGTTTAAGCCACTTCTATTTATCTATTTATTTTCATCATATACACTTCAACTTAACAGATGTACCTTCTAACTTAGATAATTATTATAGTTTTCAAACACCAAAAGAGACAACTATTAGGATGGGCATAGGAGCAAACATTTTAATGTAATCAGAAAAAAAAAATCTGTTTTTGAATAATCATTCAGAACATTAGACAAACCCTTCCTTGGTCCTGCATTCCCCCAACCCTTTATTTATTTATTTATTTTGCAGGTTTTGGCCAGGGCTGGGTTTGAACCCACCACCTCCGGCATATGTGGCTGGCACCCTACTCCTTTGAGTTATAGGTGCTGCCCACCAACCCTTTTTTTTATTTATTTTTTTTTTTGAGTCAGTCTCATTTTGTCACCCTTGGTAGAGTGTCATGATGTCACAGCTAATAGCGACCTCAAACTCTTGGGCTCAAGTGATTCTTTTGCTCAGCCTCCCAAGTAGCTGGGACTACAGGTACCCGACACAATTAGCCTGCCTATTTTTAAAGATGGATTTCCGGGTGGTGCCTGTGGCTCATGGAGTAGGGCGCCGGCCCCATATACCAAAGGTGGTGGGTTCAAACCCGGCCTCAGCCAAACTGCAAAACAGAAAAATAGCCGGGCTTTGTGGTGGGCGCCCGTAGTCCCAGCTACTCAGGAAGCTGAGGCAGGAGAATCACCTAAAGCCCAGGAGTTGAAGGTTGCTGTGAGCTGTGTGATGCCACAGCACTCTACTCAGGGGGATAAAGTGAGACTCTGTCTCTACAAAAAAAAAAAAGAAGAAGAAGATGGGTTTCGGTCTTACTCAGGCTGGTCTCTCCTGAGCTGAAGTGATCCACCTGCCTTAGCCTCCAATAGTACTACGATTACAGGCATAAGCCACTGCGCCTGGCCTCCGTCCACTCCCCCTTTTCCTATTCTATTGCTGAAAGGTCTATAGACTATCTGCCTGGAGATAAACATGATTTTTTTTAATATTCATAATTACGTCAACATGAAAGATTTCTCATAAGTTTGGACTTAAAGCCTTTTTTTTTCTAAATCTTTTCTCCCAGTCCTCTCCACTGTTGAAATAGCACCCTGTAATATGTCTCCACTAGTCTGGTAGGATGCTCTGAAAGAAGCAGTCCTGAGCACCCTGCTTGCCTTGCCACCCGCTCTGGCCCACGTTTCTGCAGCTAACTTTCGTGGTTCAGCACTTTCTCAGTGGCTTTAGCGTCACAACCATTTACCAATCACAGAGCACATAACTATCATAGCAACCATCTACACCCAATCACAGAGCGCAAAACGGTTTCACAGTCCAGGAAGTTTCTTGTCTCCATCATTTGTAGGCCCCCTTCAGTTTATTTTGGCCTTTTGTCACAGCTGGCTACTGTTAAAGCTGGTTCACAACAACTAATTTAGCACAATTATCCCAGTCTTGGTTATTAATCCATGTCATATATCTGAAGAAATCAAGTTGAGCCCATAGGAAATAAAGCTATTATCAAACGTAGGCTTTTTTTGTCTCCTTATGTTCGGAGTTTACAGGGACTGTGTCTTGGGAAGCCTATTTGCTTCCTGTCTCCAACACATTTCTTTTTTTTTTTTTTAATTAAATCATAGCTGTGTACATTAATGCATTCATGGGGTACAATGTGCTGATTTCATATACAATCTGAAATATTTTCATCAAACTGGTTAACATAGCATTTATGGCATTTTCTCAGTTATTGTGTTAAGACCTTTGTAAGTTTCCCTGTACCTTTCTAAGATCCATGGTAAGTGTGGTCCCACCAGTTACCCTCCGCTCCCTTGTCCCTTTCCCCATATTCTTATTCTATACACATTTCTATTCTTCCACCTCAGGATGAGTCACCAGTTTGGAGCTGGAAGAGGATTGGAGGATGGACTATCAGTCTTTCTCAAACTCTCCAGTGACAAGTATCATCTTTTAAATCCCCAAATATTCCCTTATTCGGACTCAAACCCACTGAGTCCGAATCTCCAGGGGAAGAGCCTGGGCAGCGGTGCCTCACCAGGGTAGGGAGGGAATTGCTCATCTAGTCTTTATGATTGAAGGTATGAGAGCTTAGGCAAAGGAGTTGTGAAAGTGGCTTTGGAGTTAGACTAACTAGGGACAAAACTTCTCAGACCCTCAATTTCCTCATCTCTAAAATGGAGATAACAAGTCCAACCTTTCAGACTGTGGTAAAGTCTAGAAATAAGGCCTAAGGAAAACATCTGGTGATGATAATTTTTATGAACCAAAGAGATCTTAATTTGCATTCAACAATGAAGAGGCTTTGATTTCACACCAGAGATTAAATTTCCTCTAACTTCAGCACTCCCCGGAGCTAGCTTAGCAGAAAGAGCCCCCAGGTGGCAGAGAGACAGGACAGAGGGCACAGCAGCTCCACGGCACAGTCCAGTTCAAGAGGCCAGAATTTAGCCATATTCGTATCTAAGGTATTTGCTCATTGTTGTCTGAGACATACTTTCTAAGGATTAGTCTGGTAATTTCTCTGGAAGAGATAATTGGAGATGTTGCCTCGATCAAGCAGGAATCCCATATCCACATGAACAATTTCACTTTTCAAGCCTCTGGAATCTTAAATCTGGTCCACAAATCCAGAGGAAATTTTTTTGTCCTAAATAATCTGAATTTCTCTGTCTGGTCTTTTCTGATGCTGGATCTCAAGGACTTATGCAGGCCTGGCTTAAACTCTTTTTTACTTTTGCTTCCTCCTCTCTAAGTACACACTGAGGCGCAGATTCGGGAATACGGGTTAGGTAGGTTGGAGAAGTCCTAGAGAGCCAAGTAGGTCTGATTTCTCTTCTCTCCTTAGAATAACACGAAGATTTCCAGTGGACATAAACATTATTCCCTTAGCCTATCCTATTTTTCTGGCTGGCATCAATCCAGACAATTGACAATGTGATTGTTTAGCAGCATAAATATGACTATTAGGACACCAGCTGAATATGAAGCCCCCATTGGGGCCCAAAGTACAACAAAGAATTAGATAGGATGGGATGGGTATGAGTAATATTAATTAAGAATCTTCAAAATTCTAGGCTCACTATGAGCATTGTCATTAAATCTTCCCAACTGCCCTATGAAATGGGCTTTATTCTACCCATTTTATGGATGAGAAAACAGTTATATCTTTCAGTTAGACAAATAGCTCAAGGTTACACAAGCAGTACACTGAGAAGCTAGAATACATATATATAACTATGTAATCCCAAACCCATGCCTTTTACTCGCTACTATGCTGCTTCTAACAGTAGAAAAGGGAAGAAGGAAATTAAGAAGTCTATAAAGATTAAATTTTTTATAAAATCATTTCTTTACTTTGTTCAGATTTCACCTGCTTTCTACTGAAATCAGCAGTAGAACCTTACCTCAGGGCTATGTGCCAAATATTTAGGGCCTTCCTCTTTAGACCTTGAGCCAAGGGTACATTGTTGCTGCTGTTTAATCTGTACAAAAAGCTGACCTATTCCTTCCTATGTGGCTTCTTTTGGCCTCTGGAGCAGAAGTAGGCAAACTTTTCCTTGAAGGGACAAAGAGTAAATATTTTGATCTGTGTGTTACTATTGTCTTTGTGGCAAATCAACTCTGCCCTTGTTGGGTAAAAGCAGCCATAGAAAGTACACAAATGAGCAGGCTGTGTTGCAGTAAAATGTTATTTACATAAACAGCCAATTTGCCATCTCCTGCTCCAGAGGAATAAGATTCTTTCCTATTTGTTTTCAAACTCATTTCTGTATTATCAAAATGTACATGTATTCATTGTGAATCATGTGAGCTAGATGTTAGCTGAAGTACTACACCCTCTCAGATTAAAATGAAACCACTTGGGGAGGCAAGCCTGTGTGCTGCCCAGTCGCCCCAGGGGAAATGAACTTACTAACATGGTTTAGTTTATGGAGTATCTTGCCTTCTTGTGTTTTCCATCCCTATTCCATGGAACATCATGTCACAATAAAGTCTAGTCCCTATTTACTTAATGTGAGTACATAACACACACATGCATGCACACAACACACACACACAGCCCTGATCATATTAGAAATTTGTGTGTAGCAGAATTTTCCCAAGGGAAAGTGAATGTTGGGTTGACACTGAAGCAATTCAAACTACTTAACATTACATATATTACTTTTGTTCTCAAAATTCCTTTGGTCACTTTTTCCTTAAGTTCTAATCTCCTACAATACTCATTATTAACCTACGGTCTTTCAGAAATATCTCCCACTTAGTTTGGAAGAGTAATTAAGTCCTTACCTCAACCTGTCCCAACACCTGCCTTTGCACAGCTCTGTTATGAGATGCACCATCTTCCCATTCTCACCTTCCCACCAGCCTGTGCAAGAGGAAGGGGACAACTTAGAAACATGTCACCATCACCTCAAAACCAAAACCACCATCACTCAAAAGCTGCTTTATAGTTTTAGTTTTAAATAACATTTATTATTTATGACATAAATTGAAAATCAATCTATCTATTAAGCTATTCTGGGGTTTGAACAATATGAGTAAACTCTAACATAAATAGGAAGAAGGAGTTATTGGGAAGTATAAATAGAAAAAACTTCAAATGGTTTCAGAAAGGTAGAAACAATGGTATAGCATGGATCCCAGGGAGCAGAACCTTGTGATCTTTGTTTCTTTAAGTTATTACCATTGTGTGTGGCACTAGTGGGCTTTAACCCTTGTGTGTCTCTATTCCAGATTGGATTCCAGAGAGAATTGGGTCAGTGCTTGTGGTCAGGAGCCTGGAGTCCTGACACCGACAGCCTCATCAGAACCACATGAATTTGGGGAGGTCGATTTTCTAAATGAGGGACATTGAGTCCCTCTCAAAAAGAAACAACAATAATAAAAACAAGGAACAGATGTCCTCTCCACTGTGTTTCCAACCAAAGATTTCTCAGTCAAAAAGGACACATCAGAAAGCCCTCAATATGTGCTGAGGCACAGATGAGGAAATCAGCACTTTTCCATCGGTTAGGGTTAGGGTTAGGGTAAACTGGTTCTCACTGGATAAAAGATTTAAACTTAAGACATAAAACTATAAAAATACTAGAAGAGAGTATAGGGAAAACGCTTAAAGAAATTGGCCTGTGAGAATATTTTATGAGGAGCAATTGAAGCAGCACCAAAAATATATTACAGGGATCTGATCAAACTAAAAAGCTTCTGCATAGCCAAGAGCACAGTGAGTAAAGCAAACAGACTTTTTGCAGGATATGTTTCTGACAAAGGTCTGACAACTAGAATGCACAGAGAACTCAAACTAATCAATAAGAAAAGAACAAATAACCCCATTTCCTTGTAGGCAAAAGACTTGAACAGAAACTTCTCTGAAGATGACAGGCAAATGGCCTACAAACACATAAAAAAATGCTTACCATCTTTAATCATCAGAGAAATGCAAATCAAAAACCACTTTGACATATCATCTAACAGTAAGATTAGCCCACATCACAAAAATCCCAAAACTAAAGACATTGGCACAGATATGGAGAGGAGAGAACACTTCTACATTGCTGGTGGGATTGCAAACCAATATGGCCTTTTTGGAAAGAAGTTTGGAGAATCCTCAAGGAACTAAAAGTAGGCCCACCATTCGATCTTGCAATTCCTCTACTAGGTATCTACCCAGGTGATCAAAAATCATTTTACAACAAAGACATTTGCACCAAAATGTTTATTGCAGCCCAATTCATAATTGCTAAGTCATGGAAGCATCCCCAATGCCCATCAAACCATGAATGGATTAACAAATTATGATATATGTATACCATGGAATGATGGATATCATAAAAGAGGATGGAGACTTTACACCTTTTTTGTTTACCTGGATGGAACTCAAACATATTCTTTTTAGTAAAGTATCTCAAGAATGGGGGGGGCAGTATCCAATGTACAATACTATTATGAAACCAATGTATAATCACCTACACAGTCATACAAATAATAAAATACAGTTATAGTCCAGAAAGAAGGAGAGAAGAGGACAGAGCGAGGAGGGGAGGAGGGAGTGAGGGTATGTAGTGGGACTTCACCT